>JAJMCZ010000093.1:0-53514 GCA_030573245.1 Ascobotryozyma americana | reverse complement strand
AAAGAAAAAGAAAAAAAAAAATAAATACTGAAAAAACGATCTATATATATAATAAAATATAAAATGTAAACTGGATGTATATGTATTCTTTTAATATACCTTTAAAAATAGTTTTTTACAAAAACAAAATAAAAGGTATATGAAAAAAAAAAAACTATAATAAAAAAAACGTTTAAAAAAAAAAAAAATTTTTACAAAAACCTATTCAAGTCAGTATTTTATAATCAGTATAAAAAATAAATAAATAACAAATCAACTTACCAGTTTATTTGCAAATCTTAGAAATACGTTATTAAATTTTTGCTTAATAAACAAGAAATGTAATTTACTTCTTTGCACACACAAATAATTACAAAATGAAAAAAAAAAATAAAAATAAAAAAATATAAAAAGATAGTTTTATAAATAATTGTTATTATAAAATTAAATTTTTCTTAATTTTTTTATACTATATAATTCTTACAACACCTTTAAATACATATATACATATATACATATATATACATATATATGTTATTTAAAAAAAAAAAATTTATATTATTGTAAGATTTTTTTCAATTTATTTATTTATTTCAATCGATTCCTCTAAGAAATAAATAAATAATAAAAAAGAGAACTACAAAAAATAGAAATAAAACAAAAATAAAAATATATAAAAATGTAAAAAATGTAAAAAATGTAAAAATTTGAAAATTTATTGGCAATAGTCAATTTTACAATTAAATTTAGAGGAAAATAAAAAGCAAAACGTGATGCTAAATTTTACACTCAACTAAAATTGAATTCAGATTATACTGTTTGCTTATTTACCCGGCGTGAATCACATGTATGTCACGTGCATATCATGCCTACAGTAATACTATATTTGTTTTTTTTTTGTTTTTTTTTTTTTATTAATTCATTAGCCAAATATATACACAATGCAACAGTATTAGCAGGGTAAACGATTTATCTATTTGAATCATTGCCTCTATGGTAAATATAATGTGATAATTAATACGGTGAACTCCGTCTAATTACATATTATTGGTCGAAGGGGATAAAATGCAATTAGTTTTTGGTATTACTAATATCTAATCATTAATCGATGGAAGAAGTATTCTTTTTTAATTGATGTTTATTTACGTTTTTTCTTTGTATTATATTATATTATATCTTTATATTTATTTGTGTAATTTCTTTTATTAATTAAGCATTAAATAATAGATGGTTTTTTTTGTTTTTAAAATTATATATTATATGTAGAATAATACTGTATTGTATATTAAATAGTTATTATAAATAAATTATTATATAAAGATGGTTTATCATAATATATTGTATTTATATGTACATTATCATATTTTACAAGTAAATCAAATATTTTCGGTTATAAAATTGAAAAGTTATGTAGATATTCAATGTAAAACTATTTATATAAATTATTATAATAATCTTAGAATACATATTGTTTTTTATTTTATAATTTATCTTGTTTTAATCTCCCAGTTGGTGCATTCGGTTGTCCTGGATGAGATCCCCACATTTGGAATAAAAAATGAATAAATTAACATATTTAGATAAGTAAAATAAATAAATAAACAAATAATAAACAAATAATAAACAAATAAATAAACAAATAATAAACAAATAAATAAACAAATAAATAAATAAATAAATATATGATAATTTCAATATAACTGCACATATTTGTGATAATTCTGAAATATAAATAATAGATAGGATTTTAACGAAATGGCACCTCAGCAAAAAACTAAAACAGGTTTATCAGGTTCAATAATTAAAAAAGTAGCATTTACGGGATTAGTTATGCTTACTAGTGGTATATTATTATATGCTTCGAATTTTGCATATCAGCATTATTATAATAATGAAAATGATGCTATTAATCAAAGCCAAGATACAAATTCAAATGGCTTCCGAATACAAAAAAAAAGCAGTAAAATAAACAATTATAAAAATACAAACCTAAAAAATAAAAAATTAAGACATGTAGCTATACTAATTTCACAAGGATTAATCGACACAGGTTTAATTCAAAATTTATTTAAATCTATAGCTTGTCCAGATTCTGAAATCATATTTATATATTGTCCACGTAAAACATTAGTAGCAAAATTATCTACATATGTATTAAATTCTTTAGCATATCAAGATTCTCAATTAGATACAACTGCAATAGACGAAAATGGTAATGTAGAATTAAATATTAATCAAGAAGTTAAAACTACGATGGAAAAATTAATTGAAAGTCAATATCAAATATTAAATTACGAGAATGATACTGGGCTTATCAGTATAATTAAGCACCTAAGTTCAGAAGTAGAATCTATTATATTATCAAATGACGCTCAAGATATTATACCACAAATTAAAGATTTTATATCTATTATGAGAGTTTCGAAAGACAATGAACCAAACGTTTTAAATTATATTTTACAAGTCTGATTTTTTTTTTTTCGTTTTCTGTTTTATTTAATGTTACTTTTGGTTGGGAGTTAAAACCTTTTTTTTTTTATTTTATTTTTTTTTTTGGCTTTGTCTATTGTATATTTATGTATTTGTTACATCATAATTGTTTATTTCATATTAAATAAAAAAAAAAGGTTTTTTTAAGTAGTATAATTTTCTTTGTGTAGATAAAATATAAATGTTTAAAAAGTCATGGAAATTATATTGAATTTATTTATAAATTATAAAATCGATAAAAAAAAAAAAAAAAAACATATATATATATATATATATATATATATAAATACAATTTAAATAAAAAATTAAAAATCAGAAATAAATAAAACTAAAAAATTACCAAAGTTTTTGAACGTCAGACCAATCATGGTTCTTTCGTCTATTCCAATAATTATCTTTGCCTCTTTTTAAAATATATACTTTCTCGTCATCAAATCCATAATTATCACAATCAAACCACTTCGGCGTATAAGAAATACCTTTCTGCTCCGATTCTTTCCGACGGTCTCGCTGTTCAGACTCTAATTTTAGTTTCAAATCTTCAGCATCTTCTATTTTCCCATCCTCAAGCATTCTTTGATCCGGTCGAAGCCTTGCATCTGTAGGAGCAATGACTACCTCGCTTTTATTAACACTGGTATTTTTATTTTTGTTTAATGAAGGAAAAGGTGGGTTATACGTTTCCATAGGCCCAATTTCATTTAACGATGCGGTGAATGTAGTAAATCCGTATCGGGAATCAACGTCCTTCACAAGATTGCCAACATGCCATACTTCACCATCTTCGGGAAAATCTTTTATTTTATCGTCTTTATTATTATTATTCTGGCCACTTGATTTATTTTCAAAAAACAATGATTCCGTCCACTTGCCTTTTAATGTGAATGGAAGAGCATTGCCTTGCGCATCTACTCCATGTGCTGTCAAAACCTCGCTTCGCCCAGAAAACATTCCCCCAGCTTTGAATTCGACATTAATATGAGCCCCTGTGTTACCACAATAAATAGTAAAGCAACCGTCTGGTTCTACATATTTCTCCCCAGCAATCAAGTTGCGTAAATAAGTAGTTGGTGGGTTCCAATAATAAGTGTCTTCTGCATTACCAGTGGCATTATCAAAATCATCACCGGTTTTAGAGCCAGATGATGTACTATAATTGTTAGTTTTCTTAAAACAAACAAATGATTTGCCCTCATTTATGAGCTCTACAGATTTACCCCAAAATTTTTGGCTTGGGCATGAAGAGCGAATAAAACTCCAACCTGAACGTCCTTCAGCATGTAGCGCCATTACAGGAGGACGATGGCTAACCTTCTCAGCAAGTAGTCGAAATCCTTTATCTTCTCGAACTAATTCATACGTTTCTCCTAACAATGGGTTGTATGGTTTGCGCAAAATACGCGCTTTAACACGTAAATTAGAAAGTGAAGATATTGCAAAACAAGCTACATAAATAAGCCTGGCATAGGAAAACGGGGCAGCATCTGACGCCTTATCTAGTAAATTGGAGTATTCTAAATATTCACTAAACCTTTGTAATAAGTTAATAGGTTCATTTGCAGAAACAGGCATAGAAATTGACGATAAATCCTTGCCAACATTTTTTCTAAAAAACTGTATCAAACTAGGAGGAGAGACAAGAGCTGGTGAAAGTGTTACTCTACGATTGAATAATTTACCATTTTTCAATTCAGAAAGTGGAAAAAGGTCATTTGAAAATGAGCGAGCACAAAGTTTTTGAATTCCAGTAAGCATAACCTCCTTTTCTTGATCATCCTCATTATCTTCTTCATTTTCCACACCACCAATTGAAGTTGACGAATAGGCTGATGCTTTATTCTGTAGCTCTGAATCAAATTTGTCCACACTATCATTATAAATATCCCTGCTGCTCTGTGACAAAACACTTGCTGTATCATCAACAATCACTTCTGATGTGCAAAAAGAAGCATCATCAGGCAATAATACTAAAGAAGTAATATTGTTATCATCAGACTGAATATTATTGCCATAAGCTGAGATTTCACCTTGGTCAGTAGATGATGGTACAGGCAAAAAATGATTCGTTTTATTTTTGTATAAGTGTTTTTGATGAGAATTTTCAAAAGATGAAGAGTTCACAGATAAGTACTGGGTGGATATAAAGCTTGAATCAGTATGTGATGTAACATTATCCATTTCCTCAGAAGCATCAAAATATTCAATGTCTGAACCAACTGAAATAAATGAATCACGTTCAGAAATACGACTTTTAAGATGAGATAACGATTTATCACCAAAAAAAGACAAACTAGATGATTCGTTTTCTTTATGGCTACTCTCTTTACCTTCACTTTTTAGCAAAACTTCATTTTTATTTGCATTGAGAACTTCACTGTTATTCTCTTTACTTTTTATAGATATTATAAAATCATTAAAATCGATATATAATTTATCAAGTTGATTGGAAAATAAATCATCATAATTAAAATTATATTCATCAGTATTGGAATGTTCGGAAGAAAGTGCTGAAAATCCAGTATCTGGATCAGTGTCACTTTTGGAATTATTAATATTTAAGCCTAGTCCCTGGGTTTGGGATTTCTTTCTAGAAATCGTACGCCAAAAAGAAGACCTTCTTCTCAAAAGTTGTGGAGGATTTTGGTAAGGAGCTAGACTGTTATTAGTAGATGTTTTATGCAATGAGTTTGATGAATAGCCGGTTGTCTTTAAATTATCTTGGCAATTTGCATTCGAATCCAAGCATGCATCTACCGTTGACGGTTTAGGCAGCGTGGGACTTGTACTGGTTTTTGGTGAAGAAGAAAATGATGAAAAAGGAACTTGAGAAGATGAAGAAGCTCTACGTTCAAAATTGATTTTTGGTTGATTGTTGTCAATATTTTTTTTTAACTTTATCATTTCATAGGTGTTCCGAAGATCTCCTAATCTTTCAGCAAATTTTTCAAGACTGTTGATATCAACATTTTCTCTGGAATTCATATCAAACTGAGAATGATTAGTAAAAGAAGAATAAGTTGAAACAACAGTGCTTGATCTTACGTTAGATGCAAACTCTGAAATATTATAAAGTTTTTTATCAAGAGCTTGTTGAGAATTAAAATGATTCTTGAAATTAGAGATATTCTCAGAGCAATTAGTAGACATTGCAGGAAGAGAAATAGAGTAATCCTTTTGTTTGACAGTTTTATCAGTGGGTAGTGAAAAACCACTCGTGTTTTTCTTAGCATTATAATTAGAAGAAGTAGTAGAAGCAGAATTAGCATATACTTCCTTTGCACGTCTAAAAGCTGTTAGCCATAATTCCCATTCATGAATATTTGCCGCCCTTAGTCTCCAGATCTCAGTACCTGAATCAATATAAAACTCTCTATTTGATTTTTTTGCCGAGACTGAAGAAAAAGGTATTGTAATACTACCACGAAGAGTAGGAGATTTACTATTTAAATAATAATTTAAAATACCGGTTTCAAAATCCAAGGTAAAATATCTATTAGCATAACCTTGAAGTTTTTTACGACGTTTTTTTAATAAAGAACCTGAGAATTCTGCATCATTTGATATTAAGGGAGAAGTTATATTTGATTTTAGCCTTGTTGAACTCGAAAACAAATCCAAAGAAGAAGTGTTCTTATTTTGAGTATGTGATTGTTCAAGAGATGGCGAAGAATCTGAATGTGAAGAAGAGGATGGGGGTTCATTAAGTGAGGGGAGAGTTCCAAAACTGTAGGAAAATAAAATTTCTTTTGAAGTAGATTTTGAAAAGGTATTATCAAAAACTACAGCGATTTCCCTTGCAGAAGAAGAAGGTGGGGAGTAGGTACCTTTTAGACGATCTTTTGAAGAACATTTTTCACACCAGTATATAGGCTCGCAACCAATTTTAGCTAATTGAGCCTTTGCAGATTTTATAGTAGCAGATCCTTCTTGTTTAGAAGTAGAGATACCATTAGAATATGGGTATTCGACATTATCAGGATTTTTTTCTGGAGATAATAAGGCGACAGTAGAAAATTCAGATAATAACGAACCATTTTTATTATCTACATTTGGAATTCTTCTAAAGAGTCCAAAATTGATTGATTTTTTAACTGGTTGTACTTGCCATTTTAAATTGAATTTGTCCGGGATAGTGATCCATTTGATTATAAAGGATCTAGATCTTACTTCGACTGACTCCATATTAAATTGTATTTATTTATATGAGGGATTAAATTATATCTATGGAGGAAAAGTTCAAGTTAAAATGTCTATTGCTTAATAAAATAAATCAGTAAGTATTTTCCTTTTAATTGGTAAATTGTTTGATCATATCTATTCAGTGGTAAAAAATTAAAAATATTTCCAATATATTTCTGTCTTGTAATGTTTTTATACTAAAGCCAATGAAATGTACTATTGAAATGTTAGCATGGATAAAAGAATAAATATATATTATAGTATAGTATAATACATAGTACATATTAGTTAGTCTGCACTAGGATTTTGCTAATATGTGTGTTCAAGTATGCTCATTAAACTCACCTTTTTTTTTAACCTTTATATAATGCACAGAATTATTAGTATATTATTATTTGATAATTATATGCTATATTGTGTTTTTATTTGATAATTATATGCTATATTGTGTTTTTATTTGATAATTATATGCTATATTGTGTTTTTATTTGATAATTATATGCTATATTGTGTTTTTATTTGATAATTATATGCTATATTGCGTTTTTATTGTCTATTCTATACTTTTATTATCTATTTTGTTTACCGATATAGGCGTTGTTGTTTATTTACTATTAATACTATTAGTACTATTATTATTAATATTATAGGTGTATATACAACTCAAACTTTAAATTAAATATATTAGTGCCAATTAAATCTTAGAAGCTTGTATGTTGTCATGGTAATAATGTTATGTAACCACTACTTATTACCCTGCTATCCTTGGCTTAAAAACCGATATGCTTAAAAATATGCTATATATTAGGAAATGATATACCTGGATTTGGATATAATAATAAATTACTTAATATAGTAATTATTGTTAAGAATGACTTAATCCTACTTATAATCAGTATATGTGTAATTAAGATAATTATTAAGAGAAAAATAAAGTAAAAATATAGTAAAAAGAAAGAAAAGAAAAAGAAAAAGAAAAAAAAAATAAAGATAAAAATATAAATAAAGATAAAAATAAAATTTTAAAATAAAAACAAAAATAAAATAAAATAAAATATATTTATTCTACAATTTAAAACCCTTTAATTGGTAGTTGCAACAATAATTGAAGACTATCAATATATGATTAAATTTATATATACTTCATTATTAACTTATGCTTAAATTATTATAAATATTATAGATTCTAAATTGTTTATTTGTATTTTTTGAGTTTATAATATATTTTTATTTTATATTGAGAATATTGTATATACATTTATATACAAATTTAAAATAATTTGTATATAAATTTATTGTATATACAATATTAAATAATTTGCGAAAACTATGGTTGAGCAAATACTTGCCGAGAGGCATACTTACAGGTGAGTTATTGATTTAGTATTCTTAGTTTGTTTATTATTTTTTTTTATTTATTATTATTTTTTTATTTATTTTTATTTATTTATTTTTATTTTTATTTTTATTTATTTTTATTTATTTATTTTTATTTTTATTTATTTTTATTTATTTTTATTTATTTTTATTTATTTATTTTTATTTATTTTTATTTTTATTTATTTTTATTTATTTATTTTTATTTTTATTTATTTTTATTTTTATTTATTTTTATTTATTTTTATTTATTTTTATTTATTTTTATTTTCATTTATTTATATTCATTTTTATTTATTTATATTTTCATTTATTTATATTCATTTTCATTTATTTATATTCATTTTCATTTATTGTTTGTTGATCTTTTCTTTTTTCCAGTTTTGTTATTATCCTTTAATTGCTTTCTCTTTAATATACTATTGATATCGTTTTTAAGTAAACAGCATTTATTTGTTTACTGTCATCTATTATTAATTATTTACTATCTATTTACCTCACTTTTTTAATTCCACCTTTGTTCTTTTTATCTTTAATTAATATACATAAACTTATTTATATTCATATTTAAAATCTTGTTATAAATACAGTCGCTATATTTTTAATTTCACTAACACTATTTAGAACTTTTAACCAAGATTTTACTATAGACAGACGGTTTCAAGTTACAAAGGAATTAGGTCAAGGTGCATATGGAATTGTATGCTCTGCACGGTACACAGAATCTCCAGATGTTACAGGCGTGGCTATTAAAAAAGTTACAAATATATTTTCAAAAAAAATTGTTTGCAAACGTGCTCTTAGAGAGATGAAATTACTGCGGCATTTTAGAGGTACGTATAGTATTAAAATTTTTTGTGTTATTTTGTAGCATAATAATATGGAATATTTTTCATATTTAAATTTTAATATTTACTAATACTAACATGATTTAGGACATAAAAATGTAAGTCTATACCTCGTATTATATTATAACGAGTTTTAAATAACTAACTAAAAAGATCACTTGCTTGTATGATATGGATATAGTTGACGTTAATAACTTTAATGAAGTTTATCTTTACGAAGGTAGTTTTAAAAAAAAAAAAAAAAAAATTCGATTGTTTTTGTGTTTCTTTTGGTTTTCTTGTTATATCATGCTAACTTTCTTTCCGTTGACCCAAATAGAGCTGATGGAATGCGATTTACATCAAATAATCAGGTCACGGCAGCCTTTGACTGATATGCACTTTCAAAGTTTTATTTATCAAATTCTATGTGGTTTAAAATATATTCATTCCGCTGATGTTTTACATCGTGATTTAAAGCCTGGTAATCTTTTGGTTAACGCAGATTGTGAATTAAAAATTTGTGATTTTGGGCTAGCTAGAGGTTTTTCTTCTAACCCAGAAAAAAATGAAGGCTTCTTGACAGAATATGTAGCAACTCGTTGGTATAGAGCTCCTGAGATCATGTTGAGTGTACAAACTTATTCAAAAGCTAGTAAGTTCAATTCTTTATGTTTTATAATTTAAATTATATTAAAAAAAATTTCTTTTTTTCTTTTAGTTGATGTTTGGTCTGTGGGTTGCATATTGGCAGAATTACTAGGGGGAAAGCCACTTTTCAAAGGCAGAGATTACGTTGATCAATTAAATCAAATTCTTAATTATCTGGGTACACCTAACGCGGAAACATTATCTCGAATTGGTTCAAAGAGAGTATGTAAATATATTTTTTCCTGTAAAGGGTTTTTTTTTTTTTTATTTTTTTGTTTTTTTTATCTGGAATTTTAGTTACTAATTTATTCTTTACTATCTTATAGGCTATAGAATATGTACGAAGTTTACCATTTATGCCCAAAATTCAATTTTCTACTTTATTTCCTGATGCAAACCCTAAGGCTTTAGATTTGCTTGAAAAACTTTTAACTTTGGACCCATCACAACGTATAACAGTAGATGAGGCATTAGAACACGAATATTTAAAAATTTGGCATGATCCTTTAGATGAGCCAATATGTCCAAAAAAATTTGATTTTGCATTTGATGAAATAGATGATATGGACAAACTGCGCGAAATAATTTTAAACGAAGTTATAGACTTCCGTCATGAAGTTCGACAGCCTCTTCCAGAGCAAGCAACTCCTGCAACTGAAGCTTCCAAATAATTTCCTAGAGTTTTTTAAAAACAAAATAAAAAAGTATAAGTTTAATAAATTACAAGGTGTGCAACTAAAAAAAAAATTATTTATTTTATAACATCCCAAATACCATTCCTTATTGTATGTATACAAGTAGATTTGTTTGCTTTTATTAATGCCAACATATTTTAAATTTCTATTGAAATTAAATAAAACACTCTATACGTTGGCACATTACTATGTTGAAAAGGGATTAATATAATCGTATAGAAAGTATATATCTGATAAAAAAAATTGAAAAATTTTTAATATTCTTAAGAAATGCTTTATTGTATTTTTCTAAATAATATCCTTAAAAAAAAAAAAAAACAGTGTAATAAACAAATGTCTAAATTAAAATAAATACAGATGAAATTTAATTGTATCCATCGCGTAAGAGTGGAGATTGAAGCGCCCCTGATATTGCTACAATTCCTAAACACCACCACCCTAAACTTGCAATATGGTGAGACTGTCCATAGGACATGATCCAACCAGTAAATACAGGGACAATAGCTCTTGAAAATGAAGAGCAAACTTGAGCCAAGCCATTAATAGTACCTAGAAATTGTGGAACAGTTGCAGCCCGGGTTAATAATATTGTATTTTCGGGAAAGGAAACAGTAGCTACAAAAATACGAAATATCATGGTAGCCAAAATAGAAGTAGGTATTATGACTGATTTGAGGCATTCTGTATCGTAAGGAATAAAAATTAAAAGAGGTACAATAAAATATACAACAGGAAAAAGGTTTAAAGAAATTCTATAACTTTTAAGTGACCCAAGTCGTCTGTCAACATTGGGAAACCAAAAAAGCATTAAAAAGATTCCTACAATTCCAGTTATTGATAAATAAAACCCCACATCTGAAGAAGATAAATCCAAGCCTCCGTGAGAATAAGGGAAGTGTAAATTTAAGGTAGTTCTGGAGGTAGATAGAAATACTGGAAGTAAAAATTCATATCCAGTACTATGAAATGAAAGTATCATATAAGAAATAATTTGAAGGCAAACCTGAGAATTAAAAATATCCTTCCATGGCATAGTTTTCAGTGTTGTTGCTTCAGTTTCTAAATCAACATTAAGTAATTCATTTTCAATTCTATCTGGTAATCTTTTATGATGATGATAATATCCTCTGTTGGTGGTAATTGGCATATTTGTGTTATATTGAATTTGATCTTGGTTAATAGAAGAACCTGGTAAAGAAGGATCTATTAAAAGTGGGGTGACTTCTAATTGATTATCTGAAGTTTGAGAGTTTATTAACTGGTGTATTTTGGATGAAGTTTGAGAAGTGTTGTTAGTAATATTTTCATTTTTTGATTGGATTAAAGGTTTTCTAAGTATAAAATGATTGAAATAATTTACTAGTAATTTTCCAAATTGTCTTGCTGGATCACGTTTATATTTTTTTGTTTCTAAAGTTTCATCTAAAAATAATAAAACTAACAAGGAAGATAAAGCAAGGGCAAGTGAAATTACTAAATTTGGAAGAGCAAATGGGTATTTTTTAAAAAAAGGACTTCTGCCAAAAAAGGTATTTGGGATATTAATACTAGGTTGAGAAAGAACACCACCTACAATAGGACCTATAGCAGAACCGATTTGCCACATTAAAGGCATTACAGAAAAAGCTAATGGCTGATGACGTCTTTCGGTAGCATTTTCAGCTAAAAGAGTTCTTACTATAGAAGCATTTCCATTAAGTGAACCAGATATTAATCTAGCAATTATAGCTTGTGATAATGAAGTTGAAAAGCCAAAAGCTAACGAGGCAACCATTGTTCCTACTAAACCTATTAACATTACTGGTTTTCTGCCAATTCTATCAGATACTTGGCCCCATATTAAACCGGTTAAAATCTGGGCAGCAGCAAATGAAGCTGATACATAACCAGCATATCTAGATATTTCAGTATCTGGAGTATCATTATTTAGAAGAGATTTTACCATAAAGAAAATATATGGGAAAATCGATGTAAATGCTACTGGTTCAGCGAATCGACATATAGCTAAATAAGTTGAATATGTTAGTTGTAAATGATTATGTAATACGATTGTTTATTTGTAAAGTGTATTTATTTATTTTTATTTATTTATTTTTTTTATTTATTTATATGTATTTACGCCATATAAATGCAATTCATACACACCTATAACAATAATCTGAGCATATGGAAAACCGTCCCAAACCGAAAGTTCCTCGTCTGACATTTTCGTGAATATTTTTAAAAATGTAATAATTTCTCATAGAAAAAGAATTAATCAATTTTAATAAACGAAAAGTGAACAAATGTATGTTATCTTTCTTAATTCTAAATATAGATGTAAATAATAATAATAAATAATAATAAATAATAATAAATAATAATAAATAATAATAAATAATAAATAATAATAAATAATAATAAATAATAATAAATAATAAATAATAATAAATAATAAATAATAATAAATAATAAATAATAATAAATAATAAATAATAATAAATAATAAATAATAAATAATAATAAATAATAATAATAATAAATAATAATAAATAATAAATAAATAAATAATATCGATTACAAATACAAATAAATAAATAAATAAATAAATAATAATACCGATTACAAATACAAATAATTGAATATAATTTACTCTAATATATCAATAACAGTATAAAATTCATTTACTCTGTTCTAAGATCTAATAGTGGATATTAATTACAACCTAAGGCATTAAATTGGTTTAAAAAAAATTAAAAACATACACTGAATTACGCGTATTATATGTATTATACAATTAAATATAGATTATAACTTGTATACATGTATATATGTAAATATATATTCAAACTGTTGGGATTTTAAACATGTCGGTATAAGCATTCGGTAAATAACCCACAATCTCGCACAAACATGAATTAATTTCGTTAGTGGTATTCGAAGTTCGTATTTACGGTGTTTTATTCGTGTACTTTTATTAATACTATAACTTGCACTGTAAACAACCTTATGTATATATATATATATATATTTATATTTATATTTATATTTATATATATATTTATATTTATATTTACATTTATTACTGTATATATTATTTGCATATATATTATTTGCATATATATTATTTGCATATATATATATATATATATATATATATCGCATTGCTCATATAAATATTAAATGCACTCAATGTATGAGAAATAGCTTTTTTGTTTGTTTTCAATTTAAAATAAAATAAATACATTTTAAGTTTAGTTATATATCATACTTCTTTCAGGTTATTATTCTCTATTATATTATATTATATAAAATATTCATTGATACTGTACATTATTTATACCTTTTCTTTTTAATATAAATAAATATACATTAATATTAAACGGTAAATAGTAAAAATAACATGCATCACTTCTTTTTAAGCTTTCTTAGCAAATTTCTTTGAGATTTGCGACGCTTACGCAATTTATGTTTCTTCATTTTAAGCTTACGCTTTCGTCGAACACTTGTTAATCTCATTATTCTTCCTCTTCTACGACCTTTTCCTAATGAATCAGAATTAATATCAGTATCATTATAAATATCTTCACCTTCAATAACAGAAACAGCATGACTTGCTTTCAAATCTTGCAACATACTTTCTGAAGATTCTCCTGGAAGAGTTCCAATAAATACTGCAGGAAAAGAAGGTGGCCATTCATATAAAATTCTATCAATTACAGATTCACGTACACAAAATAATTGAAAATGATCTATTTTATATAATTGTTGTAAAAATTCTTCTTGTTCACGAGCAGATCTCATATCTGGACGAATAGATGGATCTGGAAATTTAAATTCTTCATCAATATAAATAGGAGCAGTATCAGGATCAGATTGAGAATGGGAAGTTAAAAATGATAATTGATGTTGCAATTGTTCTTCTGGAGATTCATTTTTAGTAGATGATGGTGATGATGATGATGATGATGATGATAATTTTGGTGAAGATTGAGTAGGGCCAAATAAATAAGGAGTTCGAATTGGAGAACGTATTACTATTCTAGGAAGAAGACCATAAAGTTCTGGATAAAGAGCTCTTGCAGCTAAACTTCTAACAAATTTTGAATGTATTGGAATATAAGTTGCATTGTTTTGAAATTGAGAGTTTGAATTTCTTAAATTATTTAAATTATTTTTTTTAATAGATAGAAAGTTTTCATCATAAAAATTCGATGGATTTGGTCCCATTATATAATAATCTACAGCACGTTCATGTTGTGACATATGCGAAATAGATGCCGCTTGTGGAAAGGGAGGTATTGATTGAGTAATTTTTGAAAAATTAGAATTATATTTAACTGATGAGTTTATATTTGTATTTGCATCCGTATTTATATTCTTATTTATATTTAAATTTAAATTAACAGAAATTACGTTTGAAACCCTAGGAATCGAATTCACAGTAAGTTTGTAATTTGCGGGTACTCTAATATGTGTTTGAGAGGAATTCTCTGCAGAAAGGTTATTACAGCTATTATTATTGTTATTATTATTAATATTGCTATTATTACTATTGTTATTATTACTATTGTTATTATTAGTATTATGATTATTATTGCTATCAATATTATCGTTATTGTTATTATTGTTTTTGTTAGCATTAAATCTCAAAGGAACACCTAAAGGTCCCGAAGAAGAAGTAGCCGAAGCATATCTGTAAAAAGATTTTTTAATTTGATTCTTTAGTTGATCTCTTATTTCCCACTGAAAAGCTGCTCCCCGCAGCTTATTTCTTAGCATTTATATATATATATATATATATATACCCACCCTATGTTGTGTGTTGTTCTATAAACTACTGGAGTGGAAAAATAAAAATGTATGGACAATAGTTAAAATTTGAGTGGTATGTAAAATACTCTTGTAGCTATGGCAACGAATAACACCTCTGTATAATAAGTACAAATTTTATTTCAATAATAAATATTTCTTTGTTCAAACCTGTGAATAAATTATGAACTGTATATAGCAAATAATATGTAGAGCGTAGTTTATATGGTATTTTTATTGTGTGTTCATTTCCCATTTCTTGTGTCACAGTTGTGTGATTATTTATGTTATTGTTTGTCATGTTCAATATTTACAACTTAATTAATATTCATTTCTAAACTATATATTTTTAAAAAAATCCTGTAAAAGATTAATTATCATATTAATTTGTATGTCTAATTATTCCAATTGATATTGTTATTACAATATTCATTGTATGCAAGTAACTTTTGAATTGATTTTATTTATATATACGCTGTATTTATTATAAAAGATACTATTGACATTCTGTTTGTATATGTACGTGTATCTGTATGTATTTATTATATAGTTTAATAGACTATTATTGTAATTTAGAACATAATGTATATATTTTGTATTTCATATAATTAAATGATTTAACTTCATTCTATACGTATCCACTAGTAAAAACCAAAATTCATACATCTATAATTAAAATTATAATTATAGCTAGTTATAAATCATAGCCACATGCAATCCTAAATTATAATTATATAAAATTTTATATACATCTCTAAATACATTATATTTATCTACTTATTTAACTGTATTCCTTTTATACATACCCAGTATACAAAATGACTAATATATCGAAATCTAAAAAAACATCACTTATAGTACAATTTGCAGGAGTACAACCTTCGCAAGATTTAAATTATTCATTATACAAAAAAAATGCAAATAATTTTTTATTACATGCCAAACCAAATTCCCATATTTCTTACCAAGGAACAAATGATTTGGATTCGGATATTTATTGTGTTGCTTTATATGATAATTCGAATAATTCCCTTACTGTAACACAAACGCATTTGCTTAACATTCGTCCTGTTAGCATTGATGATAAAAATAATAATAATAATAGTAATAATGATAGTATCAATAATACTAATAGTAAAAAACGAAAATCTTATGCTCAACAAAGATCTGATTTAGGAGAAGCTTTTGGTACAAAAAAAGCTAAAAAAGCAATCTCTGATGCTTCTAGAAATGCTATTGATAGTTCTTCATTAGAAGAAAGCATGCAAACTGCTGTCATTCAAAATGTAAAACAATCAACCATAAACGTTCCAACTACTGATTCTCTTAAAGTTAATATGGAAGCTGATAGACTTATTCCTCCTTGTAATATATCTGCTTCTTATTTAGAAGATATATATCCTATTAATAGTATTGTTCCTATTCAAGAATGGAATATAATAAATGCTAAATGGATATTAAATCAATCTGGAATAGAGGCTCGTACAGAAATTCTTCCATTGAAATTCCCTTCTTTATATATTAAAAATCATCTTGAAAAATTACATATTCAACAACAAGCACAATCTACACAAAATAATTCTAATAATAATTTTACTGAAGATGTTGACCATGAAAAAATTAAACTACTTTATTATATTGCTTTACTAATTGGTTTTTATCTATCTCGTCGTAATCCAAATAAAAAAGTTTTACTTCAAAAATTAAACCATCCTCCTGAAATTCTTATTGATGGTTTATTAAAACGTTACACTATTTCTAAATCATTAACAAATTCATCTTCAAATTCATCTTCAAATTTATCTTCAAAAAATCGTGTTTCTTATATTATTGATCCAAGAAATGAAGATAGAATCCTATGTGCTTTATTCGCTTTGTGTCTTCATTTAGATTCATTTTTAGTTGAAACTCCAGTATTAGCACAAGATTTATCTTTAAAACCTTCAAGAGTTGTAGACCTTTTTAAAGCATTAGGTTGTAATGTTAAAAGTTGCACTATTGCACAAAGAGAAGCATTAGGACTTAATGCTGCTGAAGCTGCTAATTATAAATTAGCACAATTAACTTTACCATTCAAATTACCTGAAGTTGCCCGTAGAAGACGTCGTTGATTTTCATATGTATATATATTTAGATTGGATTTTTTACTGTATATTATTGTTTATTCTTTCTTGTTGTTTCTTGTTGTTTTAATATGATACGATACATTACAACTATATAATGAATAAATTCAGCCTGTGAATAATTTTTTTATTTAATGTAAATGTAATTATGTGGGTGTGTCTATGAATATGAAGATGAAAATGTTTATGTAATTAGTTTATGAATACATGGCTAATAACCCAAGTCACGTTTTAAATCTGCCTGTAGCGAATTCAAATCCTTATTCTTAGGATCAAGTTGTAATGCTAATTGTAATATATTCCAAGCTTCCTCATTTTTACCCCATTTATGTAAATATGAAATCTTCTTCTCCCATGCCGGAATATAGCCCTTTCTAATTTCTATACATGCATCACAATCAACAATGGCTGATGGCCAATCCATCATAGCTGCATAAGCGCGTGCTCTACCTAAAAGAATATCAGAAATTTCATTCATAGAATATGAAGCTGATTCCCATAACGGTCTTCTACAAGCCATTTCTAATGCAAGTGAATATAATCTTACACCTTCTTCATAATTAACTTTACCACTCGATCTAGGAGGTGGATTTACAGCAGCTGTTGCAGATTTTACAGCTTTATCAACTATACCCGCAATTAATCCAGAAACTTGATTTGGAGGTAATGGAATTTCCATTTTAAGATTTAAAAGATCAGTGTATAATATTTTATTATTATTAAGTGCTTCTAGAATTTCTGGTGATAAATTAGTTTCCTCTGGTGTTATAGTATTTTCTTTAATATCAACTTTTATAACATCCCCTGTATTTTCCCGAGTTGCAATACTAGTATCACTCATTTTGATTTAAGAGGAATATTTTCTAATAAATAATGTATTTAATTCCTTAGTTTCACAAATACAACTGTTTATGTTTTCGTTAGTATATATGTATGCCTTCTAATTATAAATAAATATAGAATACATAATGATTAGGTTAAGTTTGATGTTTCTTTTCGATGCTTTAGATTGTCATGGTAATGCTTAGTTGTTTTCATTTATATTACCCTGATATCTTTATTAGAAATTATGATTAAAATGGAGTTTTAATAATTATTACTCTTGTTTCTATAGTAATATTATTTTTTTATAGTTATTAATTTCATACGCGGTCAGTTATTATATATGTTAGTCAGAATGTACTACATATTTGTCATTACACGAGAAATATTATTAATTTGTTTATTTTTTGTTTATTTTTTGTTTATTTTTTGTTTACTTTTTGTTTACTTTTTGTTTACTTTTTTATCTTTCTTACACAATTGTTTTTTTCCTCTATGCAAAATTCTCCAAAATTCAAATTTTAGATAATTCAGTCTAATCTTCATTAAAATTTATTTTAAAAGGCATTGATATAAAATATGCATAATATATAAACACATACAACACACATACATATATAAATACATACATACAAACAAGCAAACAAACATACACAAATATACGTAGTTTTATTTATTTCCTCCTAATAAAATGTCTGGTTCCCAATTAGAATCTACACAAGCTTTGGTTCCAGTAGAAGATCTGGTATGTTTGACTATTTTTTTTCATATATATTTACACATACATTTTATTATATGTACACATTTATGTACGCTTATGTACAACATTTATATATACATTATGTACACATTTACTATATATATATATATATATATACTTATTTATATCCACTTATGCTAACAATTCAGTCTACAGGCGGGTCTCTAAACCAGGGAAATCAACAAATTATTGCCTTCTTAACTATAGAAAAAATCGATGGTAATGTAGAAACATATAATTTTAAAATAAGTACAATAGTAAATTTCGGAAGAAATATTAGTTGTGATATTAAAATTGATCATGTAGCAGTTTCGAACATACATTTTAGATTATTTAGTACACAATTTGATAAATCATGGCAACCAACTATTTACTGTACTGATATTTCAAGAAATGGTACTTTTATTAATGGAATAAAAATTGGGAAAAATAAAACTGTACCTTTAAGTAATTATGATACCATTGAAATAAGACATGCTGCTCGTATAAGATTTTTCCAAAATTCATTTTCTTATAATATTTATAATAATAATCTTAATACCAATATTTTAAAACCTCCTCTTTCATCAATATCTCATTATAAAATTTTACCTCGTATAATTGGTACTGGTACATTTGGTAAAGTTTATATAGCTCATTGTGAAAAAACAAAAAACTATCTTGCGTGCAAAATTATACCTCAAAATTCATCAACTACAAATTTACAACAAAATGTTGAAGCAAATATTTTATCAAAATTAGACCATCCAAATATCATAAATATACATGACACATTTCTAATTAATAATCATTTATTTATTTTTGAAGATCTTATATTTGGTGGTGATTTATTTAGTTATCAAAGCCATTCAGATACCCTAAGACCATTACCTGAGTCTGAATCCGTAGTAATTGTATACCAAATTTTAAAAGCTTTAGAGTATCTTCATGATAGAAATATAGCTCATAGAGATTTAAAACAAGATAACATTCTTTTACAATACCCAATTCCTGGTTCTCGTATTTTTTTAGCTGATTTTGGTGTTGCTAAATCTTTAGGACAATCAAATCGTACAAGTACTGTGGTTGGAACCCCAGAATATTGTGCTCCTGAAGTTGGCTTAGGACACATGAAAAATATTACCCCTCCTTGTTTAGTTGATTCAAAATCTTTATATAAAAAAAAAAATTTAGGCTATGATTTAGCTTGTGATATGTGGAGTTTAGGTGTCATAGTACACATCTTGCTATCAGGAATTTCTCCTTTTTATGATTCAGGTGATACTGATTCAATTCTTAAAAAGGTCAGACAAGGCAGAATCTTTTTAGATGGTCCAGATTGGCAAAATATAAGCAGACATGCAAAAGATTTTATATCCTCTTTAATATGTATAGATCCACATAATCGTTTAACTGTTAAAGAATGTTTTCATCATCCTTGGATTAAATTTCATTCCCCTACATTAAAATTAGCATATGAAAAAGAAATTTTAAGAAATTGGCAACCATCTAAAACTAAGCTTGCTTATAATAGAATAAAAGATTCAAATTCTATTAAATATCATAATCAATATTCGAGAAATCTTTCTACATATTTCCCTCTTTCTTAATATTTTTAATGTATAATAAAAAAATAACCACTACAAAAATAGAAAGCAACTGAAGGAAATTATACTCCAAATTTATATCTTAGGTGATTTCAATTAATTATACTATATACATATAAATAAACATAATTAAATAATTACTCAATGCAAAGAATTTAAAAAAAATATATCCGTTTTATAAATACAGATTAGAAATAATGCAATTGTGCATTTACAAATATATATTTCTTTTTATTTCTTATTTTTTTTTTTTTCATGATATATTAAAAACTCATAAATCTGATAATACCTCTAAGAAATATTTTTATTATTTACTTTACAGACAAACTAACACATAAAATAAATAATAAATTTAGCATATAAATTTAGCATATAAATTTAGCATATAAATTTACAGGGGAAAAAACGAATATAAATATAACATGCATTTATTCATTTATTTCATTTATTCATTTATTTCATTTATTTCATTTATTCCTTTTTTTAAAGCATTACATGGGTATTAAGTGGAAAAATAAATAAATATAAATAAATACAATCAAAACAAACTTAAAGTGTTTATTTATTTTATTTTAAGTTTGTTTTTGGACTTATAAACTTATTTACTCCTTGTTTATATTTATCTATTTATATCAGATTGTGAATGAATGCCTAACAAAATGGTTGAAAATAGTCCTATTCTGTCTGCTGATTTAAGTCTTGGTTCTCAGGAAAGCAACACAAACGTTCTTAATAATAATAATGATGATGATAATGATATTGGCGATAATAAATTAAGTGCTAGTACAGTATCTTCATCTACATCTAAACAAAAAAAAGGATGGCGATTGTCACGAAATGCAAAGCGTAAAAATATAAAAGTGAAAGATAATAGTACACCAAAATCATGGTCAACCCTTAGCTCTTCAACTCATGATTTGGAACAGAATGGTCAAAAGAGTCCAAGGGATCCAAAAAAATCAAATACCCGAAGAAATCAAAAGTATCAAAAGAATCAAAAGAACCGAAAGGAATCAGATAATCAAACCGATCAAGAGGATCAGGATGACCAAAATGACCAAAATGACCAAGAGAATCAAGATAATCATGTAGATATAAAAAGTCCAAAATCAGTAAAACAAAAAGGGTTTCGCTTTAATGGGAAACGTAGAAAACAAGTTAAAAATAAAATAACAAAATTATTTGGAAACAATTATTTGACTTTGTATAAATCCAATCACACCAATGAGTATGTTTTTAAAAGTTGCTTCTTTTTTTTTTTTTTGTTTCACTTCTTTTAAGACATTTCAAGTTAACTAACTATTTAATTTTTTTTCTTTACTTTTTTATAGTAAATTTAACAAATGCTTCACCGCTTTTCAAGATTTTTTTTCCTCTATTCATGAATGGTGGACTTCTTTTTATAAGGATCATCCATACTTAGGCGTATGTGGATTTATTTATTTCAACACCTTTTTAAATTATTTATATTAGTTGCATTTTTAATAGAATCTAACAAATTTTCATTTTTTTGCTCTTTTAGGTGCTTCTTTTCTTACTTGTTCTTTTCAATTTATTGCCATTAATGTCTTTCATTGGTTTGTCATTTGGTGTGCTTGCTAGTACAATAATAGCTTGTGCTGCTTCCTTATTTATATATCTTCATACTGCCGGAAGTACTTTTCTTGCCGTTATTTCTGCTGCTTCATTTTTCGCATTTGTAATATGGTGCATCTACATGGCTATTACTTTATCGGTTAAATCTTCTAGTAAAGCTTATGCAATGGCTGGTGATTTTGCAGCTCTTTCCTTAAGTGCTTTACCACCTTCTCGCCCCAAGAGATCAAAGAAACTATGCTCTTTTTATGAAAAAAAAGACTCTTCAGTTTTAGCAAAATCATTAGATGGCAATCATAAATTAAATGATAAAAATGAAGAAAATGAAGAACAAAAGAAATTTTCTAATTTTCAAAACAGGGCTAATGAATTTGAAAATGGAAATAATGATAATGATCTTAATATAAATACAAATACAAACTCACAAATTAATGAAGAATTAAATCTAAACGAAGATTTGTCACAAACAGATGTTTATAAAATATGTACACCAAATAGAAATAAACTTTCTAATGAGGAATATATGGAATTACTTCAAAGTTCGAATATTTCTATAAATGAAAATGATATTAACAGTCCAGCTGCAACTGATGAAAAAGGCTTTTTAAATTTACGTAAAATGCTAAGAAACAATGAATCGTCAATTTTAAAGAAAATTCCTGTAATTAATCATGATAATACGGCTAATGATCACAATAATAGTAAACGTCTTGATACTATAAAATTGACTGAAAGATTAAGGGAAGCAAGAAAAAAAAGGGAACTTAGAAAACTTAGAACTGCAACTGACCATATACTACGAATGGAACGTGAAAAATACGTTGAAGAATTAAAAATAGTTGCTTTACCAACTATGTCTCCACTTGATCTTAGTGTCGACGGTATATCATCTAGTTCACAGAAAAATGGAATACGCCCAAAAGATCCTTCTCAGCTTTATTCAAATATAAATTTTAAAAAGAAATGTGAAGGGGAACTAGATGCTAGAACCCTTACAGATGATTACACTTTAGAAGATGAAAGTTTATGCGCGAATGGATTTGCATTATTTTCTGAGAAAATAATAAATAGTAAAGAAGGATTGGAAGACAATAGAGGAAAGATAGATCCTTTACAAAATTAATGAAATTTAATTTGTACCTATTTTTATTTTAACAAATAGGAAATGGAGAGAAAAGCAGAATATAAAAAAATAAAAAAATAAAAAAAAAATTTGATTTATTAAGTATTTATAATTTTTCTGAGCTATAATGATTATTATTTTATTATATAAAAACTTTGTTAGTTTTCTTATTAGATTTAGACTTTAAATAACAAATTTTAATTGCATGATAATATTTTATTAAAAACTTTATATGATGAGAGTATATATAACATTAAGAAGACATAAATTGCTTTTAAATTGAAACAAAAAAAACAAAAAAAACCAATAGAGAACAGCAAAAATGAACAGAGAAGGTATTTATGGATTATGGAAAAAATGTTAAACTTAATGAATAATTTATAATTCATTTTTATCCCGAGGGGGTTTAGATTTATCAGTAGATGGAATATTTGTAAGAGAACAAGCTGCAGGTGATCTAGCTTTAATTTTATAGATGCATTTTTCAGGTTCAAGAACAGATATTATTTCAGAATTATCACCGCACTCGTAGTAAACAATTAAAGTACGCTTTGGTCCATTCCAACACTTGGCACCATTATCAAAAGTTTCAACAATACGTACAGATGAAAGAATACTTTTAGGATCACTATTATATCTTCCTTCATCTTCAATTAAGTCAAAAGAAGCATGAGAACCTAACAAGGTTCTTAAACCATCATTATTTGAGACTTGGTATGCATCCTTATATGGGCATAATTCATAATTATATTCACCTGTTGTGACTATAATACATTCTTGTGCATCTTTAGCAAAGAAAATATCATCTGGACCGAAATTCGTATTGAGTAATGAAGTTTTTGATTCTATTGAGCTAGAAATTGAAGAAACAGCTTTTTCAGCAGAATCTATAGCTTGAAGAATACCCTGAGCTTTTGGATGGGAAGAGTGAAGAGGGACTTCAATAGATGAAGTAGAACCTTGTAAAGAAGAAGTTTGAGTTGGCATGATTATTTGAGAGGGAGTAGTTGAAATTTGAGCGAGAAAACCATTTTTGACCAAATAATTATGTAAGTCGGATTGATAAGATTTAAAAAAACTGAATAAATTTTTAAAGTAAGAGAAATTTGAGAATAAAGAAGAAAATGAAGGGAATGAATGAGATTTTGAAGAATAAAGATTTGCTTGTGCTTCTAATTGTTGGGAATAAAAAACATGAGCTAAATTTAAAGCATCAGTGAAAGCAGAAGAAATATCAGATTTCAATTGAGAAAATTTTTGATCAGAATCTTCTCGTATTGGTACAGTATATTTTTCTTTATATGTATTATAATCTTCCGAAGCTTTCTTAGCAGCTTCTCGTTGTTTTTCGGGATCTGTATCATCTGCAGCCGCAAATATGTTAAGTACGATATTTTCTAATTGAAGCATTCTTGCAGTTAAACTATTTAAAGTTTGTTCTGTAGTATCGGAAAGTTTTTTAATGTGTGGGGAAGTATCAAAACTATCAGTTTTAGAAATCAATCTTTTAGCATTTTGTTGATTTTCGAAAAGAATTTGAGTTTCTTTATCCAAGGCTAGTTTGAGTGATTCGATTTCATTTGCAATAGAATTTCTTTGGTTATTAACGTCATTCAACCATTGTTTTTTAATATTAAGACCATTTGAATGAGTTTTCATGGCAATTTTTAAAGCTTTATTATATTCAATTGCTAACTCTGAACATCTATTTGGACATAAATTTTTCTTATTTGAATTTTTATTTCCATCGTATTCATCAGAACCATCACAACATATATCATAGTCACATACACCATCATCTACACGGTTTAAAGGTAAATAACGACCTGGAGAGTTGTGAAAAGGCAAAATGGGACCTCCTTTATTAGGACAATAAAATTTAATTTCTGGAAAATCATTAGATGGGTTTATAAATAATGATGCACATGCAGCAGTTCCAGGTTCATCAGATCCATCTGGACAATCACAATAATTATCATTTACTCTTTCTATGGGAATTTTTATGGATGCATTTGATATGCAATGGAAAAAGCCTTCCGTATCTGAAAGATATTTTGCTTCATCTGGGGTGTTAGAGTGAGTTATGTAGGTGTATATATATATATATATATATACATAAATATAAATATAAATGTATACATAAATATAAATAATATATGTATATATGTATATAACAAACAAATAATAACAACAATAACAATCCTATTACTAACCTTCTGGAGAAACTCCTCTTATGTACGCATTAGAGAAGGAAGAAAAAAGAAAAAAAGCAACGGCCAGCATTGCTTATATAGTGTTAAAAGAGGGGTTATAAAAAGCGAGGCAAAGAGAATAAATAAATAATAAATAAATAAATAATAAATAATAAATAAATAAATAAATAAATAAATAAATAATAAATAAATGCCCTTGCAACCAATTAGGATTGATTATATATGCGTAAATAAATGTGTATGTTTATATATATAAATATATATATAAATATATATATATATGCGTATATATATGCGTGGATGAATGTGTATGTTTATATTTACACAATACAATTACAAATACCAAAAGTATAGTATGAAAAGTAAACAAAGAGTTTTAAGTGGGTGCAATGATTGCAGTAAATAATAATAATAAAAAGTATTATATTACACTATGCTATAATATATTATATATATAATATATATAAACATATATATATATCCAATAGATAATAATTTACTATGTGTATTATACTATCCTATATATGTACATAGTTTTATCTTGTCTTGTGATGTTGCTATGTCTAACAAATTGTTTTAGGCAACAACGATTGTATAAGCAATGTATTAACATTGAATTTAGCATTATTTATTAAGTATTTTATTATTTATTTTATTAATTATTTTATTAATTATTTTATTAATTATTTTATAATTAATGTATATCACAATGTGCAGAGAATGGCCTTGTGATAAATGTAGTAAGTTAGGATATGAATATGTATGAATATTTAAAGTGTATATAAAAATAATATATTAAGTGTATGAATGTTAATCATATATAAATAAAATAGAAAATAAATATAAAATATAATATATATATATAAATAATAATAAAATTATGTATATAAATAACAAAATATAATATTTATAAATGTATCAACATAATATATATAACTAATAAAATATAATATATATAAATGTATCAACATAATATATATAATTAATAAAATATAATATATATAAATAATACACACTAACTAAAGAACGTCGTTCATGGTGGGGAAGGTGTCAATTACATATAAAACAAGTTATGGATGCAATTCCAGAAGAAGAGAGGTTGGTGCATTATATTATATTATATTTACATTTACATTTAAATTACATTTAAATTACATTTCTTTATTTCCCATAACTAACATAACATATAGGTGCATTTGCGAACCTAAAATATGTGCTTTTGAATTAATAAATGCAGAAAAGACAAAAGTCGGAGATCCAATATATCCTCCAATGGCGCATAATCCTCACTACGATCCCCAAACAAATACATTCACTAATGAACCATAAAGCCTTGTTAATATGTATGTATGCATAAGTATTTATTGTATGTATGTATGTATGTATGTATGTATGTATGTATTTATTGTATATATAACAAGATAAACTAGTAATAAAGGATAAATAGTAATTATTTATTATGTAATAATATATAATAACGCTATGCTTCCTATGTTTACCATTAGAATGTTGTTTATGTTAGTCTCTATAGTAACATCCGTGACAACCAAGTTGTTTATGCTCATCCAAATTGGTACTTTTTCCTTCGTTATGTAATCAGTTTCCCACCAATTTTTACTCTTCCATTACATCCGAAGAAAATTGTTCTCCCAATCTGGAATCAATTTTGATTGAACCCTATCTTGCATTAATATTTTATACAATATGATTGGATGATAAAACTTTTGTTTACTATTATTTAGTATGTAAAAAAATGCCGGCTATTCCGGTAAATATATATAACCCTATGCGTCTTTTCCATTCCAATATTTACAACATAAGAACAACATCTTCCATATTTATGTAAGGAGTTTAAATATAAAAATTTATTTTTTTTTTCTAAATATTTTCTCTCTTTTTTTTTCCTTTTTTTTTTTTTTACTCTTTTTTCAATATAATAAATATATAAAATATTATAGATATATAAAATATTAATTTATTTATATTTAATATAATATTATTCCCACCAATACTAAGTAAATACTTTAATATAGAAAATCTCTCAATTGTTTTCTTTATTATCTTGTAGTTTTTTATCGTCGTCACAGAACTCATAGGTCAGTTAAGTTAATTGTACTCTATAGTACTATTATATTATTATTATTATAATATATTGCTTTTTAAATTTAGTCATTCTATTACATACTAACTGTTTAGTCTAGTGACAATGTTTTCAAACATAGTTTTATCGGCAGTTCTTGCTGCATTAATCGGATCGTCGGTTTCCGCCGCTTCCGGTGCTTTTAAAGTTCCTCTTTCTGTTACACGTGAATATACAAATGCTTATACTCTTCCAAAAATTGCATATAATTATGAAGGCGCCATTTATAGTAAAAGTTCTAATCAAGGAGCAGGAGTATATTCGTTAGAAAATTTTGAATATGTTGCATACACTGCAAATTTCACAGTTGGTACTCCTCCTCAAACAGTTCAATTAGTTCTTGATACTGGTTCATCTGATCCATGGGTTTTTGATCCAAGTGCTTCAGGTATTTCAAATGCTGATGTTTCCATTTTTAACCCTGATGATTCTTCTTCCTTAGAATGGAATGGAACTTATTATAATATCACTTATGGTTCTGGTTATTCATTTGGTCAATATGCTAGTGACAATTGGACTTTTGGTGAAATCCCACTCCCAAGAATGACTTTTGGTGTCTCAACTGAAGCTGATTCTGGCCCAGGTGTTATGGGTATCGGTTTCGAACACAACCAAGCTTCTTTCTTTGAGAAAGAAATTGGCTCAAATGTCTTTAATTCTTATTCAAATGTTTCTTTCACTTATCCAAATCTTCCTGCTGTACTTGTAGAGAGCGGGGCCATTGCTTCCCGTCTCTATTCAGTTTGGCTTGATACTACCAATAGTGCTTATGGTGAAATTGTTTTCGGTGGTATTGACACTGATAAATTCTATGGTGAACTTGCTGTTGTTCCTCTTAGTATTCAAAACCCTGTTTCTACCTTTTTCATTCATCTTAATAACTTTGTTATTGATGACACTTTATATTCTTCTCAAATTATGGTTCATTATGGACAGACGAAGAAATATAAATCTTCTTTAGGTGTTTATGGTGTCTCTCAAATGGGTGTACATTCTATTTATTTACCAGTTTTGCTTGATACCGGAACTACTCTTACTTATCTTCCTCGTACTATGGCTAAAGGTATTATTTCAAGATTAGGTAATCATCATTATACTGATGTAGGAGCTTGGGGTAAACCATGTTCAAAACTTGACGGAACTTCTGACATTACTTGGAATTTCGCCAACAATGCTCACATTACAGTTCTTGCTCGTGATATTTATTATACTGCAGAAGAGTATCTTGGTCGTCCTTATTTTAATTCAGATGGTGAAGCTATTTGCTTCATTGGTATTTCTGCTGGTGAATATGGTTATGGTATTTTTGGTGATTCCTTCCTCAGATCAGCTTACGTTGTATATGATCTTGACAACCAAGTTATTGGTCTTGCTCAAGCTGTTGAAACCACTGCTAACACATCTGTTGTAACTGTTGATGCTTCTGGTATTAAAGGTAACAAATTTGTTGGTACTGCCAGTAATGAAAGTAGAATTGCTTTCCCTAATCTTAACCCATCTTCAAAGAATGCTGCCCCTCATGCTGCCAATTTCCCAACTCGTTTGGCTATAGGAACTGTTGCCTTAGCAGTTTTTGTATCTCTTTTTTAAATTAAATTTTTATAATTTAATTTATAAAAATACGATATAGTAAAAAAAAAAAAATCTGAAAATGATTCTTTTTTTCTTTCACTTAATATTTGGCTTTGGTTTACTGGTTTAATTCATTAACAATAATAAGATTTCCTCATTTAATTATCATTTTATTGACACATATTTTTGATATATTTACTTGACTTGATATATTAAACAGTGTGATCAACTTTATAATAATAATAATAATAATAATAATAATAATAATAATAATAATAATAATAAAAGAAAATAGAGTATCATTTTATTCGATTTGGCATGAGATTTGACTTTTAAATTTAATTTATTTTACTTTTAATTCACGTTTCATACCATCTTTTTATTTTTGAAAGTCATCTTAATGTTTCTTTTCTCTTTTATTTTTTTTTAATTTTTAGTTGTTCTTATTTTTGATATACTTTTATCATTTTTATGTTCAACTTCTAATACTCCTTATTACGGTTTTATTTAATTTCAATATTTGACCTATATCACGTTAATTTATTTTTCTTTTTTTGTTTTAGATTGTTTTATTTATATGGTTTTTTTCAAAGTACATAGTTTTTTCTATTTTTTTATTTTTTTTTTTTTTGTATATTTATTTAATTTATTTATTTGTATCTATCTATTCCTTCTCCAGCTATATGCTTTTTTGCTAAAAAAATAAATTTCTTGTATTTGGATAAGTTATACTTTGTATATTAAAACTATATATATGAGCTTAATATTAATTACACTTTAGATTTTATTATATCGTCAGATAATATATATAAATCATATTTATAGGAATCTATTATGCTTTTTTATTCTTTTAAATAATATGTTTAGTATATGAACTACAGGTATTATTTATATATATAAAGACATGTAATACGATAGTAAATTGCCTAGCAACGGTATTTAATGGACATTATTAAAAGACCACTTTTCACGTAATTTTAACAAAAACCTAAAGTACTAACAGTTCTTTGTATAAATTAATAATTAAAAATGATTAAGTACATAAAACATAAAATTCAATTCACTACTGCAGAATATTAAATATGTTTGTATATATAATTGTACATGTAGATGTATATTTAAATGCATATATATATAAAAAAATCTATAATACAAGTTATTACTATCATAATATAAGTTGTCATCATTTTATTTTCGTTAAATATTGTTATCATAAATACACATGTCCTAAATATCCTTTGATCAATTCCAAAAAAATAATTGCGATCATGCTCTGCTTCCGGAATACATATTTAAACCAGTAATTATTTACGCGTATCATCATCCGGAGGAAAAACAGTATCAAGAATTATTTCTAATATTTCATAAATCAAGTGTCTGTTTAAAAACCTATTCTGAAGTACATAAAAGAGCTTTCGAGAAGCACTACTGGAGCTAGCATTCCCAAGAATAGAACCAGTATATTCCTGCATCAAAGAGGTCAAAACTGTTAATGCCCCCTTTTTATGAAGTTGTGCCTCTTCTACTTTTTTTAAAGAAGATTTCGTAGCTTGATCGTCAGTTTTTACTTTACCATCAGATGGCCAGAGTGTCTCCGAAAATGTATGAATATATGACAGCATAGCATCCTCGGATAAAAGTGATTTCCATTGATCGCGCACTTTACGTTCTATTGCTCCGCCAAGTAATTGTTGTAAAATCATTACACTGGTTCTACCTTTAAGCCAATTCAAATCAAATAAAATTACAAACATTTCACACATGGACTTTATCAATGTCTTTTCATATTCATCCTGATGCAATATTTTTTGCAGGCTGTCCTCGTCTGAATAAAGAGTTTTAGAGTCTAGCATCTCTATCGGAAAACTCGTAGAATTGGCTGCAATATATGCAGGAGTAGAAATAGATGTCTGATTATCCTTAGATATAATATCTGTTACTTGGCCATTTAAATAAATTTTCAAATTATTTTCCATAACCACATCAGATGCCTTACTATTAGATTTTTGATAGTTTAAATTTATATCATTTAAAGAAGACTTTAAAGACAAAAACGCACGGAATTCAGAACTATTGCACACCTGTGGATACTTAACTAACGCCTGCAAATACCTCTCAAGAGAATGTTTACGAGCTTCTAAAAACATTTTTTGAAATTTCAACACCGATTTTTTCGGGAAATCAAGTTTAGAAATAATTGGAAAATGAGCTTTTAATAGTTTATGCAGGCGCAAAAATTGATTATACCGTCTTGAAACTGTCCATTTAGCCGTTACTTTTCCTTCATTATCTATCTTATTTATCTCAATAACATATAAGACATGTTCTTCTCCATTTTTGCCATTAATAATTAAATTTGGTATCGTTATTCTACTTTTTTCATATAAACTATTATCATCGCTTTGTATTATAAAAAGTTGTCTTTGTAACTCCTTAAAACGTATTTCTCGTTCTAAAGCAGATTTTGACTTTTTTAAAATTCTCATTTCATAAAGACTATTCGTTAGCTCAGACTTCCTAATAAGTGGCTCTAAAACAGATTTCTGCTCATATAGATGCTGGATGTATTCATTCAAGTTAACTATAGCTTCCTTAAGCATAAGATCTCCTGGATTTGCATGATAAAAATCTTTGAGATCGAGTAAAGGCTCTTCATTTGGAGTAATTGATTCTTCATCTGATGATACGTCATTGTCATTAAGTTGGGCTTCATCTATTATATTATCTCCAAATAAATCAGAATTGCGGAATAAAGAAGTATCGTCAAGCCCAAATAAATCAGAATGAGAAATAGAATTCTTGGAACTATGCTCATTTGGAGTAAGGGGTTTTGATGAGTTTTCATTATCAATCATTGATGATGATTCATTCTGCGCTTTAATTGCTTTATTGTTAGAATTTGGCTCATTGGCATCAGATTTTTTATCAAAATTAATAATCGAAGATTTGAAATGATTTTGGTGTTCTGCTTTATGTTTATTATCATTATGTTGTTGGTCCACAGGAGAATTATTTACACTTTGTTTAAAGTTCTTAGAGTCCTCTACAGAAGATGGGCTGCAAGCCCGTGACAATGTAAGAGCCTTTTTAGATGAGTAAGCATTTTCTGCATATTCTTTAGCATAGTCCCCATAACCCGTTTCCAATTTATCTGAGATAGAAGAAGATTGAGTCGGTTGACTTGAAAATTCGTTCGACGCTAAGTATTTTAAATAAATATCCGAGTTAAGAAACTCAGGAAAATCAGTAGCTTTCATTATTTCATAAACTAAACCCTGTGCAACAAACATTGATTTCCTGGCTTTTAAATAAAGAGATAGTGACGAAGGTAACTCTATAAATTCATGTACTGAATCTTTCAAAGGTTGTGGTATTATTAATAATTTTTCAGAAAAGTAAGTATTGAAGATATAAATAATATCTGCGCTCACAGTAGAATCTATTTTAGCATTACTATCTGAGACGTTTAGCATTTCGTAAGATTCGTCATCATCCAGAGGATTTTTGAACCCTTCTACTACCAGCCAGAATTGTACAAGAACTATCCTACTGTGTCTATCCATAAATTCCATGAAGTAAGATAAACTCGTTGGATTATATAAAATAGAATAAAAATTTATTGCTATGGTTTTGTTGTTACTATCTGAGATTGATTTGTCACTTATATATGAAGGAGTGGAAATAATATTATCATTAGTATTATGTGTTAAGGTGCTTATTTTATTGTCGATCATTTCTTTGGCACTTTTTAATCTATCAACATACGTTGAATCAATTGGAGAAGGGGATGTATTTGAAACCGAAAAAGCGTTAGATCCTGATGTAGATGCAGATGCGGATGATGCTATACTTCTAGATATTAAAATAGTGTATTCGTGTTTTAGACGCCTTAGATCTGAAATTGAGTTTAGAGAGCTGATTCGTTTTAAAACCTTTTCGTATGATTTCTGAGACATTGATTTTGAAATAGCATAAATTCTTAAGGATTTTGGAGTTGTGGAATGTTTATTTAATGCATCTCTAACCTTTTTTATAGCTTTTCTATCTTTCAGAGCTGCAGATCCTTGTGAATATATTATTTGATTCAGAGTATCAGGGTCAGTGAATTTATTAATAATAGAGTATAAAATACTACCCGATAATATTTCTCTATAAAGAACATTTATAAAGGGAGCTTGTGCTTCATTTGGGGGTAATAAAGTTTTCAATATGGAATTAATTTTTTTGCTTATCCATTTTTTCTGAGCAGATTCCACATTTGCAGATATTAGAGATACTGCTGAATGTAAATTCCCATTATTGTAGATTGAAGCTACTTCAGCTTCTAGTTCTATTGAGTCTGTTAGAATTCCACTTTGTTTAAATACTATAGATTCGGCATTACAGAATGAATGAATATGAGAATTTAATAAAGGAATAATTTTTTTCGCAATTAAATCAATAAAGTCGATAGATTGTGTTGAATTTATTATAACATGCACTGCATAAGAAATAAGATATTTTATTCTAAGAACAAATTCTTCATTTGAAGATATATGTGTGTACCAAGAAGCTACAAAATCCTTAGTAATAAGAGACAATATAAGCTCAATTTCTCTTGAAATGGCAAGAGAATGTGGGTAGACAGAAAAGTTAGGTGTAGAGGAAACAAAAGAAGAATTGTTGATATTGTTTTTGTTTTGACTTTTAGTTTTATTTTTTGTCTTTGTTTTATTTATACTGTTATTGGAATAAATTCCTGTACTAGTATAAATATTTGCAGTCATTTCTTTTAAAAAAGGTGTATACACTTTTTTTTGCTTGTAATTCTTTACTGATTTCAAAGTGAAAAAGCAGATTAGTATTAGTGTTGCTATGCTACCGATAGATAATATAAAAAGATATAACAAGCATGTGGAGATGAAGTAATAAATACCATATTTCAAAATTATTGCTAAAAAAGCAATAAAAAAAAAAGATTTTTTATAGATTGACTGAGAACTAAAAATAACCATAACACGAGGGTATTTAAATTCTTAATAATATAAGAAATAAATATCAATAGCAAGTAGTATAACAAACAACCAATAAATCAATCAATCGGACAATCGTTCGCTAGGAACAATTACGTGTATGTTTAGTTTGGATATTAAATTCTGATAATATATATGGTGGTTAACACCTAATAAAGTGAATATTTAACCGAAATCATTAAACAACCTATAAATAATGTTAATAAATTATATAATAAATATTTGTTAAAAGTCACCAATAACCATTAAAAATGTATTATCACTTAATATTTTGGGTCTGGAACATAAAGATTGCAAGCAATTAATACCAATAAATAAATACTAATAAATAAAACCAATAAATGAGAAATATGGGAAAACAAAAACTAAAACGAAAACGAAAAAAAGAAAAATAAACTGAAAAGTAAACAAAAGATTTAATAATAGCAATGATAATAGTAATACTAAGTAAAAACTAATATATTAACAACCGACTTTTAATATTCTGAATATGCATGCATGTATTTATGTGTTTATATGTATTTATGTGTTTGTATGTATTTATATGTTTATATGTATTTATGTGTATGTGAATGCTAATTAACAACAGTCTAGTAAATAATTGTCTTGATTTCCGTGTAAAATGTATGTTGAATTTTGAGATGAGTGTATCAAAGTAAATCTATACGGTTGGTTGTCATGGTTATTGTCTGCCATTTTATTATGTGATTACTATGACTTCGTTTTGTTCTTTTAGATAGACTTGCAATAATATATTTTGAATGTACTGGCGACTGTTTTATAATTATGCAGAGTATAATAATGTTTATTTAAATATTATAATTCAATATAAAATAATATATATAAAATAATATATATTATAATTCAATATAAAATAGTATATATTATAATTCAATATAAAATAATATATATTATAATTCAATGTAAAATAGTATATATAAAATAATATATATTATAATTCAATTCAATATAAAATAATATATATAAAATAATATATATTATAATTCAATATAAAATAGTATATATTATAATTCAATATAAAATAATATATATTATAATTCAATGTAAAATAATATATGTTATAATTCAATATAAAATAGTATATATTGTAATTCAATATAAAATAATATATATTATAATTCAATTCAATATAAAATAATATATATAAAATAATATATATTATAATTCAATATAAAATAGTATATATTATAATTCAATATAAAATAGTATATATTATAATTCAATATAAAATAATATATATTATAATTCAATTCAATATAAAATAATTCAATATAAAATAATTCAATATAAAATAATATATATAAAATAATATATATTATAATTCAATATAAAATAGTATATATTATAATTCAATTCAATATAAAATAATTCAATATAAAATAATATATATAAAATAATATATATAAAATAATATATATAAAATAATATATATAAAATAATATATATTGTAATTCAATATAAAATAATATATATAAAATAATATATATTGTAATTCAATATAAAATAATATATATAAAATAATATATATTATAATTCAATATAAAATAATATATATAAAATAATATATATTATAATTCAATATAAAATAGTATATATTATAATTCAATTCAGTATAAAATAATTCAATATAAAATAGTATATATTATAATTCAATATAAAATAGTATATATTATAATTCAATATAAAATAATATATATTATAATTCAATATAAAATAATATATATTAATAATTAATACATTAATAAAATATTGTAATTACGTGTTTTTAATGAAAGTGATGATTATGCATTAGCTTTTACATTTGCACTATCATGAATAGAAACATGGCTCCTAAAAGTAGTTCACGTAAATATGTAGTAATATACTTCCTCTACGGCCTTTTTGTGCAGCTCTATTATAGATTTATATATTTATTTGTATACAATTATAATGGGAATTTTAAACAAAATTTTTTTATTATATAGATAAGACTATTCGTTTATAGTTTAATTTCAATTTAAATAACTAAGTAACTTCATTTTTTCTGATTGATTTTTGAATTATTTTAAATATATTCAATTATAAAAGTCGCAAATAAATGAAGAGAAACAACAAATAATGTAAAAATAAAATAAAACAATAATCAAAACGTAACAACATAATAAAAAAGAAAAGAATAATAATAATAATAATAATAATATAATACTAATAAATAATATAATAATAATAATAATTTAAAAATTTAAAATATAGTATACTCAGTTTAATATACAATAAAGTGAGAAATTACATATAAAACAAAAAAATTACATAATAGTTGGATTTCTACCGTTGCTATGAATTTTAATATGTTTAGAAACTTCCTAAAAAGGCAAAGTAATTAAATTAAATCGAAGCTTCCAAGCAATTTAGTTTTTAAATTTTAAATTTTAAATTATAAATTTTAAAAATTCAACTTTTATTCTTAATTAAATAAATTTCACTTTAATTCTATAGTTTTAAAATTCTATAAATACCCGTCATATCCTTTTTTTATTCTAATTTTATTATATTTCTCATCATAAAGTTTTAACTTATAAAATAATATTTTTTTTTTTTCCCACCTATCATCATCACTCTTCATACAATTAATTTCAACAATGTTTATCTCTAATGAAGAGTTTAAAGATTTAATACAAGATGAAAGAAATAATGTAGCTGCCTCAAAATTAATTAAAATGATTAAAGAACTTCTTCCAATGGCTCTAAAAAGAATTGAAGAAGGGACATTTTCATGGTTAGGCGCAAATTCATCTACCCTTAAACTCCCTAATCAACCTATAGGAAATGAAGAAAGAGTCATAGTTACTCTTGAGAGATTTCAAAATAGTCCAGAAATGTTGGATGAGGTTATCCCTTTTTTCACTTCTGCACTTACGCAAACTTATTTAAAAATAACAAAAGAAAAAAGATCTGATAATAATGCGAGTATGGGTCTATGTTATATAGCTAGAATGATTTATGTGTTGTGTAAAATAAGAGGACAAAAGACAATAGCTTTACTTTTCCCTTCAGATTTTAATTTGTTGAGTTTACTTATTCCAAAACTAAATCACGATCAAGGTGACTTAATAACATGGGAAGAAAGGTATTTACTATTACTTTGGTTAAGTGTAATTGTTTTAGTTCCTTTCCCTTTAGATTCTCAAAATGCAAAATATTCTCTTGCAATATATAACATAGCAACTAAATATCTAGAAAGCAGTGGAAAAGAACGTGAAGCTGCTGCTTTTTTACTTGCAAGACTTTTATGTAGACCTGATTCAAATGCTGACTACTTAAAAAAATTCTTAGAAAATGCCAGTTCACTTTTAAATAATAAATATACACAAGTCTTTCGGGCTTTGGGAACTTTTCAAGTTTTAAACTGGTATTTGAAGTACACCACTTCTGATCATGCAACACCACATTTACTAGATATTTTTAATTTCATCCGTAATAAACTTCCTAATCACCTAGCAAATGATACAGGCTTAAGGAAATTACATGTTAAACTTTTCAGTAAAGTTGCGATTGCATTTTTAACAAATAAATTATCTAAAACTGTTCCTTCAGAAATTGAACAAATAATTAGTATTTTATTAACTAATTTTGATGATAAGGATTATACTGTTCGGTTCACATCTGCAAAATCTTTAGCAAAAGTAACTTCATTTCTTTCTGATGACTTGAAAAAACAGATTTTTAATGTGCTTTGTAATTCATTCGATGATGATATACTTAAAAAAGATAACTCTTATTTATTAGATACTGTTAATGAAAAAAAATGGCAAGGAGATGTGATGGCTTTAGGGCAATTAGCTTTGTTTAACTCTTTAACCTTTCCCTCAGATTTTAACAAGTTACTATCCATAATAACATGTTCACTTTCATTTGAACAAAAAAAGATAAATCATTCTGTAGGACAAGGAATAAGAGACAGTGCCTGCTTTGTTTCATGGGCGTTTTTTAGAAATATTAATTTACCAGAACAATTTCTTTTCCCTCTATTCAATAAATTAATTGCAATTGCATGTTATGATCGTGAAATTGGGATACGTCGTGCTGCAGTATCCTCTATACAAGAATGTTTGGGAAGACAATTTAATATGTTATTTTTATGTAACCCTACAAGTTCAGAAGCTGTAGCACATAAGTCTGGGGTTTTATTTCAAAGTGTTGAAGAAATGGGAGTAGCTGTCAAAACACAAATATTACAAATTATTGATTATAATAATGTGGGCCAGAGAGCTTATGGGTTTCTCGAAGCTGCCCCTTCATTACATAAACTTGGATTTAATGTTTACAAGTACTTATTAGAGGATAATCATGGTATTCAAAATTTTGATCCAGAAATCAGGAAGTTAAGTGCAAAGTCACTTGGTATTATTGGGAAAAATTTTAAATCATTGGAAAATATTTTTGATTTAATTAATAAAGTATTCAATGTTTTAACATTTTCAAATGCACAGACACGTCACGGCTGCATATGGGCACTGGCAGAACTTGTAGAACTTGTTTCTCCACCTAAAAATAATCCAGATGCAATAGCTCTATTTTACAGGATTCGTGCTTGCTTGGCCGAAGTGTCTTTATCTCCACTTTTAGAACAAGAAGAACTAGGTACTTTGCTGATTGAAGCATATGCCCATCTTTTATGTGAAATACTAAGTAGTGAACCATCTGATTTTACGGATTCAGAAATACTAACAAATGAAAAAGTTTTTGAAGTAGTTGAATTTATTATGTCTAATTATTATAATAATGAACCAATAATGGAATATATTTTAATTGCTGTAGGGAAAATGAAATTCAATAACGAAAAGATAAAGAAATGGTCTACTTTCATAACTAATAAGACACCACATGAGGGTTACGTGGGATTCATTCGCGCGATGTCACATATTGCACGTAAATATTATACTACTGAATCATCTTATGAAACATTTAAGGCTCTAGAAGTAGCTTGTAGTTCTCGAAGTTCATCAGAGGCCCATATTCGAGCAGCGGGAATTAGATCATTATGCAAAATGTGGTGGGCAAGAGAATTTGTAGGAGGAATTGAGTGTATTATTAGAGCCATTAAGCATTGTTTAGGTGATTATTCAGCTAATGTAAAGGGGGATGTTGGATCTTGGGCTCGTTTTGCAGCATTGGAAGGTATTAGGATTATTGTTACTTATGAATTTGGAATGGGAGCAAATTATAGTGGAAGCGATATACTCCAACTTAGAGAAGCAGTGTATATACACGTAGCTAGAATAACTTTAGATAAACTTATAAAGTTAAGATTTTTAGCATTTGCTTTATTTAGGGCTCTTGATCCAGTGCTAGCTGTCACAGATGATGGTATAGCCGATATCGATTATATGGCTGTTCAATCATTCAATACATTAACCGATATGACTGCAGTTAACACAGTTGAATATTTTCAAAAGATACTTGTTTGCATATATCTTTCGTCAGGTGAATTTGTACTTGAAGTTATGAAAGGTTTTGTGATGTCATGTGGTGGTGCAACTGATTTAGTAATGATACCCGCAAGAGACGCATTATTACAAGAAATTAAATATTCTTCATTTAGAAACGATGACGGAGGGTTTGATGCACATCGTGCTCGCTTCCATTTTGTACTTATCGAAGCTTTAGTGATTATTTTGGCAGGTCCTATAAGATATGTTGGACCAACTCTTGAAACATTACTATGTATAGTGCAAGATCATACAGCTTTACAAAATGTGGATGCGGGAAAAATTATTGAAGGTGTATATGCTAACACAAGAAAATCAGCCGAAATATGCAATTTACTTTTAGCTGCTAAAATATTTGGTGCAATTGCTTGTAACATAAATGACCAATCAGGTAATTTGACAAACGAAGAATTACAACTGAAGATATCGATGCAAAAAAAACAAAGGCAATTATATCAAGAAAAGAAGAATTCCTATTTAAGAAATTTTCAACTTCAAGAAGCAAACCAGTTTGAAAATCAACTTAGACAACATGATCTTCTACAGGAAAAAACTGACGAATTGTTATTTCAAAATTCTATTAATCCTTCATCTTCTGAGATGATGCCCTATTTAAATTTAGAATTTAATTCTGTGGAGCCTGATTTTGAACTTTTAGATTTTAAAATCTCCTCTGAAATAAGAGCCGCAAAGAATAATGAAATATTTAATCCTTTGAATGCAAACGACACAAATAATTTATACGCGGGAAGTATGGGTTCAATAGAGAGTATGAATATCCAAGGAAACAGCAAACAGATTACAATTAGATATATTCCAGCGGTAATAAGATTAAAAAAGGCTTTGAAAGCAGCAAAAGAGGAAAATGACTATGAGGATTGCAGAGTTAAAAAAGGAGTTAAATCGTTAGCACTGATTCGACTTATTAAATGGACAAATCATCACTTTCCAAAAGTACGCGAAACAGCAGTAAATGAACTTTATTTATTCACAGTCACTCTTGACTATTCCGAAAAAATTGAAATATTTCAAAACGCATTATTAAATACTAATTGGCTTGATGCTAACTGTGCTACATCAGCTAGTAAAATTTTATCGGATAATCTAAGTGCGCTTATTGAAGATTAAGAATGTATAAAAGACATTATTATTATTTATATTAATATTATTTAAAATTTTTTTTAAAAAAGTCAGCTTAGTTGCTGTTTAGACAAATGTTTAAATTTGTTCATCGAAATCATTGCTATCATCATTGAATTCCATTCGTTTACAAAATATTTTAATTTTTAAGATCCAGTTCACTTTAATTTCTTTATAATAAATAATAATTTGGATAATTAATAGTTTAAATCATACATATAATTTAACTAATCTAATAATAAACAGCTAAGCATATATACTACTTTATATAAAATCTATATAAAAAGTTTATAAATGGGCAAGCGGTAGTTTATAAATTAAAACAAGTAAAACCTAGGTAACAGTAATATATTGTTTTACATACGTTCATTTACATAATACCTAAAATGGTAGAAGCTTAAAAACACACGGAACAAATGGCCCCGATACTGTTAAATAATATATAGAATGAAAATTGCCAATTAAATTATTAAAAAAGAAACAACTAAAAATACAATTATAAGTAGGGGGAAAAAATAAATAAATAAATAAAAAACACCATGCGAAATAGCAAATAAATAAGTAACCATAAACAAAAACAAATGAATAAGTAGCATTTATTTTATTATCCTTTGCAAAAATCACACCCATTAAATGACAAAATTAAATTAAAATGTCTTTTCTGTTATTATTAATATTATTAATATTTTTTTTTTTTTTTTAATTTATTATTCTTGAAATATATCACGTCATAGCAAAAAAACTTCATATCTTCTTTATCAACCCATAGAAAAAAATAAATAAAAGAGAAACAAAATAAAAAAATGTCAATATTATTCATACCATTTAATAAATTATCAAATTAAATTCAAATTTCAACAGCATATTCGTAAGCTGGCGGTAAAGAAAGCCATACAATTTTACCCTTATCGGTGAATTCTGCACCTTCGTCAGAAATTCCAATTATAGGCGAATAATCCTTTACAAACTCTGAACTTAAACCCATACTATCTTTTGGAATCCATATAAAAGGAGCTTTCGCTGTGACTGCTGGATCACAATAAGCACCAGATGCTTGCTCAACGCTTATTGATTCAAGATTCTTTTCAGTATAATATGTACGAGGAATGAGCCATGCACGTAGCATCGAAGGCGTATAGTATATTTCAGGTTTAAAAAATCGAATAAAAGCATTCTCCTTCTTTGTAGGAAATGGTTCATAAGGATTTGTTTCAAATAAAGCATGTTGATTAGCATGGGAAGAATCCATGTCATATGCCAAGGAAGCTGCTGAATCGACATTAGAAATTACAGGAAAATCATCAGCAGATTGCTTTTTATAAGAAGGGGCATCTTGGTCTTGCTCACTCGTCCGAGTTTTCGAGTTTTCATATTCTTTATTAAAGGATTTTTGTGCTTCATTTTCATTATAATTAGATTTCATCGAGGCAGCTGTTAAATGCGAGTTCTTTGTTAAATGGTACTTCTCTTGTTTAGATAAATAATAGCTTTCATTATTTGAATTAGGAAGCAGATAGTCAGCTTCTTCCTTTGTAACAAATCCATCGCCAGAGTTGTTTTGTTCATATTTTATAAATGCAAATTTGGCAGCCGAATCAAGTTTAAGAGACTTAGGCACATACTTAAATAAAGGATGAAAAGCAGATTTCAAATACAAATGAACAATAACTGTGACAACCAAATTAACAACCTGTAGTACAATACAGCCCCAATTCTCGCCTACAGCAACCAAACCTATCATGCATACATTTCCAAGATAAAGGCCGCATAGTGTTTGAGATAAAGCTACTTGATAATGCAGACCCATATTGTCACTGCTTGGTTCACATGAATAAATAAGATTATAAAGATAAGCAACATAAATCACTGCAAACCCAATGGCAGTGATGATGAGAATAAATGGAGCAATCAGAGAGTAAGTAAGTGATATAACTAATAGATTAGTATATACTGGGAAAGTTGTACCCCATGAAGGAGTTCCGAAAAGATTTGCACGAGCCCAAATTTTGCGTGGTGTAGAGTCTAAAAAGGAAAATATTTTTGCTAAAATAAAACTAGTAAATTGAGCAAAGATACCTCCAGAAATAGTTAAGCCTTGAAGAATAATATAAGAAATAAAAAAGTTAGATGACTTTGGGAGATTGGAGGCAAGTAAAGAGGGAGCAGAAGTCGGATTTTGAATAATTTGCGTTACGACAGAAGCAGCAGATGATGTGATTGTGGTAACTAAAAATACTTGGATAACTTGGAAAGCAAAATACGATTTTTGAACGTGAAGTTCAACAAGAGGACTTGTAGGTACCCCTTGAAGAATAGCACACTTTCGAAGAATTATAGGTAGAAGCATCATAAGTACTGCTAATAATACAGTAGGAAGAAGAGAAGAAACTAGACCAAAGAGAACAGTAGGAAGTTTTTCAAGAAATCTTAAAAAGTGTAGTTTATTCATAAGATAAAAAATATTTGAAACAAAGCCCACGAAAGCAACAGGTATAGCCCAAAAGACACATAAGAATACAATTAATGCACCTGTACCTAATTGTTTAACAATGACTTCATACCATCTTAATTTCATATTGCTCCATATGATATCTTTTGGATTGACACCTGTGTAATGAGGAGTCATAAGGAGAGGATGATGGTAAGCCAAGGTTTGAAGGGCAGACTGAGCGACCTCAGGGGATTGAAATTCGATAAAAACTGAAGATAAAGGGTCATTTTTTTCAAAATTTACTTGTGCATCAGTAATTTCGCTATCCCATTTTGGAATATTTTCTTTTGCGTAATCAAAAGTGTCGACTTTTTTACCAAAGAGCCCAAAGAATTTCAGTCTATGAGTAGGTCTTTTCTTCATATAAGTTGTTATATCATGGACAGGACCATCCAAAGGCTTATTTTTTTTCTCTGATTTCAATTTTGCTTTTACAGCCTTTTTTAAAACTGAAGTTTGAGTTCCTTCAAGTTTATAGGCTAATTTATCGCGTTTTTCAATTAAATCACGTAATTTTTTATAATCTCTATTTATCCAAATATGGCGAACACCCGAGAACATTGTTGAAAGAGCTTTAATATCTAATAAAGATTTGGGAACATTTTGGAACAATACTGTTCTTTGCGAAAGTCTTTGCGCGTATTTTGGAGCAGTTAATACAGCTTGACGAGCACTTAAATAAAAAGTGAATTCTCTATAAAGGATGTAAAGAATCGACCAATAATAAAGCCAACCGCAGAATATGTGAGCATAATAACGGTTTCTTTTATGTTCGGATATGTTTGAAAAGGAAATAGTATCTAAACCCGAGTTACCAGCCCCACCAGTTGCATCTACTGGGAAGAGGATTGGAAACAGACAGATAACGCCCAAAAGACAAATAAATATGGATAGGCGTAAAAATCTAAGAAAAAAATAACCATCCAAACCACATTTTTGTATTAAAGCACTATCGGGGAATTTTAAAAGAAAGGGAACCCAAGCAAAAGGACCTTTGGGAAGTGGATCTACGCGTAACTCATCTGAAACTGCATTTGAAAAAGCTCGTTTTTCATAATATTCTGTGTAAATTTTTTTCAAAATAAGAAATAAACTTATGTAACATAGAAATATTATGCCGTTAAATATAACCGAGGACACAAAAGCCTGGGCCGAGGACGATCCATTTGTTGAATCTGAGTCCATTTTGAGGGAAAAAGCTAAAGGTTAGGTGATAAAGACGGGGGGGGAGGAAAATAAAAATGATAGCAAGAATAACAACAAGCACCAAATGGGAAGCAAAAAGCAATTTACTTCTGAAAATGCCTGTAATAAACAATAGAAAAACAGGAAAGGTTGCTAATTTATAGGGAAAAAAAAAAAAAAACAAAAAAACAAAAAAAACAAAAAAAACAATAAAAACACCGTGTCAATCAAACGGAAGACAAAATGAAATTGTTTTAAATTAATTAAATTAATTAAATTTAAATTAAATATTTTATGGTATTATATAATCCTATCGTGTTGTTATGTAATACTCAAATCAACTGTAAAGCTGAAAAGTTGTGGGTTGGTATTTGTTTGACTTGTAAAAATAACGAGATCGAAAATAAAAAACCGACTAAATGACGAAACGAGTGAAAGAATATTAACTATGCGAAATTATATAAAGCGATTTTAAGTCTGTTGTTTTATCTTTGCTTTGCTTTGTGTAAATAAATAAAATATTGTAAACTATCTAATTATCATATAACACACATTATCGTTGTAAAAATTATTATTATATGACTAAATTAATTAATTAATTAATACATGCGCTGTTTTTCCTTTTTTAAAAACAAGCCCTGACCGAAGAAATCGATTTTTATATAGTTTTCGTTTTTCTTTTTCCCATTGTTTACCTTTTTTTCATTTTTGTTTTTCGTTTCAAACTGCTGTTTGTTAGGATTTGAACAACCACCATCTTATCTTAAACCCGTTGCTGTAGCTACGCCTTTGAGATGCCTTACTACGGGATACGACATAGTATAGATAGGAGAATAATCACCACACAGCCTTAGCAAGAGATGATCTTGGCATTACTCAGTGATAAGTAATCTTCTGTTCTTGACAGGACACAATCACGGTGCCCGGTTACTAAGCAAATACGTGCAAGTTAATTTAGTACTCGCCGTCTACTCGCAGTTCTAAATACAGACGACAGATTGACACAGATGAAGAAATTAGCAGGTTTTGAGTATTTAAAAAAATTAGTTAATTATAACGTTACTCTTAATAAAAATTTATCAGAGGATTTATTCAGTTGGACACATTTTAGATTTGGATTTGGATTTGGATTTGAATATAAGCTTTTTGGTAATCCTAATTCTTGGTGATTTTATGTTTTTGTTTGGTAGTATTGTGGTTGCTATACTATAATAGTTATTATCTCAACATTAAATGCAACCAACACATTGTTTGTTAAAATGCTAAAAAAAACAGATTACAATAAAAAGCATTTAATTGTTTTGTTTACTTGCTCAATAGTTTTTTATCTAGTATTAGATTAAGAAGCGTAAGGGTTTTTTTTATATTAAAGTTATAAATATAATTTTAATTTTAATTTATCCTATTTCAATATAATCGCTGTTTTCTTTTATTTTTGGATATTTTGGATAATTCTCATTAAAATACCTGTGATGAATTTAAATGTAACCAAAGTGTTTTCATTTCATCCTATTGGACACACAAACGACTCGCTTTACGAAATATTATCAACTTCAATACCTCCTGTTAGCTTTCCATCAATATCTTCATTATCTTTAGAATCAAATGTTATTTTAAAAGATTCTAATAACTTTGATGTACCTCTTATTGATATTGATACTGATAGTGATGATAAACATGAAGATGACAATTTTAGTAGGATAAAAGAAAATAGTTTGAATGAAAGTGATATTGAAATTGAAAAAATTGAAAATACAACTAAAATTAATAAAATAAATAAAATTAATAAAATAAATAAAATTAATAAAATAAATAAAATTAATAAAATTAATAAAATAATCAAAATTAATAAAAATAATAAAATAAATAAAAGAATCAAAATTAATAAAAATAATCTCCCCGAAAATCTATCTGTTCTTTCTCATGTCATAATAAGAGCTTCTTCATTGCACTCTTTATATCCAACTTTTGTTCTTCGTTCTCACCCAGATCAAATCCCTTTGGCTGCTATGTCATATTCAAGGGTTATAGATACCTCTCATGCTCAAATAGCTATTCACAAACCTCATTTACAAATTAAATATAAACTTTGTTTCTCAAATTCCGCTCTTTATTTTCATGATGAAGATGGTGCAAAATATATATGGAAAATGGTAAAAAGATCTTCTTTAAATTCAAATAATACTAATTCTTTTTCAACTTCAACTCAATCCTCTTTTACATCAAATTCAAATAATTTAAATTTACCTACTTCTCTTTTCCCCAATATCCAAAACGATTCTATCGAAAATACCTTTACTTTTTCCTTTTCTCGTTTTTCTGCATTCAAACCCACAATTAATAATAATTATACCAATTTTTGGTCTCATGTTAGAGATTATTTTCACTCAAGTTCAAATCCTTTATATCCTTACGTTCTTTTAAAAAAAACTTCAAATAATAATGTTCTTCCTATAAATTCCAAATTTAATTCCTCCACCCGATTAAAAAATAAATTATATCACTACCCATCCTCTTCTTTAACTTCCTCTTCTCAAAATATCCCTTTACTTGACCCTGGAAACTCAAATACAGAAAATATTGCATCTTTAATTTCTTTAGATAGTTCTGATGATAACTGTAATAATCTTGATAAAAATAATACAATTCAAGAAATCGATAATGAACAATTTGATACCGAAGTAGAAATGAGCGAAGAAAACGATGCAGATTGGGAAATCATAGCCAAAATAGTTTACTCTACCCAACTAGCATCTGCTGGAAACTCTCAATTTTGGAGAATAGAAATGAATGAGGGTTATAATCATAATATTCAAATAAATAAAACTTTTACAAATTCTTCCTTTATCCCTTCTTTCAATGCTATCTCTCCTTCCCATTCAGCAACTCATTCTGTTCTTGTTATTGCCTCTGCTTGGATTTTTATGAACACACATCATAAATGGAGATCTATCTCTTCAATGAATAAATCTCCATGGGACGAATCCACAGTCGAATTTACTAAATTGTCGGAATGTAATAATTCTAAGGATTGCTTAGACTGCAATGATTATACTTTTTGAGTCATATATATTTAAGTAAAAGTAAATTTTAATAAAAATAAATGAATAAATACAAGAAATTCTTAATGAAAGTAAATGAATAAATACAATACATTAAAAAATTAAGTTTTCTAATAAAATTGTTCTACACTCTAAAAACCTGCTTTAGTAACCTTAACAAAAATAAATCCAAATATCATAACTAAACCAAAAATCTAAATTTTGTTGAAAAACTTGTCTAACTTGAACGAACTGTACTTCTAGATAAACTATTAGACCTTTTATACGGTTCGTTATGCCATGTTAACGACATGATCCATGGGTCATTTAATAATTCTAGAGCTGTAGGTCTAGAATGTGGATCAGGCTCAAAACATCTTTGTAGAAATGCTTGCCCTTCTGGACTTAGTTGATCATTTGATGGAATATTTGGTTGATTCCCAGTCGCTATATGATACATAATGGCCCATTCGTTGTCTAAATTCGACCAAGGTCGTTTCCCAGTAGCCATCTCTAAAACGCAACACCCTAAAGACCATATATCATTACTTCCTTGTCTACCCATTTCCGAACCTGTAATAACTTCAGGTGACATATACATTGGCGTTCCAGTGATACTCTTCATGCTAGTATTCTTTATTACACCACTATAATTTCCTCCAAGACCACTAGATTTAATATGATCAACATCCGTATTTCCATCCGTACCATTATTATTATTATTGTTATTGTTATTGTTATTGTTATTGTTACTGTTACTGTTACTGTTACTGTTACTGTTACTGTTGCTTTTTATGACAAGAGAATCACTTACTGAACGACCTCGTTTAGCGATAACCTTTGCAGCTCCGAAGTCAACAAATTTGATTACTCCCATATGATCTAAAAGTATATTCTCAGGCTTCACGTCGCGATGAACTATTCCAGATGAATGCAAATAAGCCAAACCTTGTAGCATTTGCAATGTGTACACTTTAATGACTGTTTCATCTTCAATCCTCCCGTGCTCAAGTAATGTAGCAAGTGATCCTCCTTCACAATATTCCATAAAAATATAAACTTTATCTCTATGAACTTCAATACCTAAATACTGTACAATATTAGGGTGACTTAACATCTCAAGAACAGTCATTTCATCTTTAATTGACTTTACTATCTGCCGGAAAGAATGCGTATCATGCAACCTGATTTCTTTCACTGCCATAATATCACCGGAGTCATGATTTATAGCCAAATAAACACTACCAAAAGTTCCTCCACCTATGTATTGACCTTGCTGCCATCTTATTGATACATTTGAAAGAGAAGATGCTAAAAACATCAAGAATTGGGTTTCCGATTTGCTGTCATCTAGCACCCTTCCTACCGAATGTTGCTCTTCCAAGTGAAGCCGACGATTATTATCAATATTTTCAAGCTTTTTTTGCATCTCTTCTCGACGAAATTGTATCAAATCATCATCATACACACTATTAAAATCGATCGCATCAGAAGTAATGTTTTCTACCTTGTCTTTTTCAAGCTGAGCTGCCATGCTTGACCGTGCTCCCATAATATCAAAATGTGATATTAAAAGTGAGATGGCATTTGAAACTTTTAAGCGTAACCGATAAAACTCCTTTTCATTAATAGCCAATATATTTATATCCCGTGTCATAACCATCGCAAATTCTAATGCTGCAACCGTCCATCGAAAAGTTTTCCGGTCTGTAGCTATACAATCATCACATACAAAGCTGACCCAATCAATGGACATTTGGATGATTTTTAGAATATAAGACATACGACGCTTTGCATCTGAAAATTGGAATATTCTAAACACACGTTGACTAAATTCTCCTGCAAATATAAAATAATGATTTACTAAATCCTGGCATCCAATTTGCTTGCATTGTGCTTGAACTTTTTTAGGTGCATCTAAAATAAATATAGACAGCTTATAAAATAACTTGCGGATTCGATTAAATTCTTCATTTACTTTAGTCAAGCTTGTGCGCTGGTCTACAAAAACATTATTTATCGACCCAACAATGGAACTCACGTGTGCTTGCGCATTCATTAAATTATTAAATGGACAGAAAGTCATAAGGCGAACTCGACCAGGTAAAATTGCGTCAATTGGCCACCAAATCTTGACATTAACTACCATCCCATTCCAAAGTATATTGTCTTCCGGACAGATAACTAAAATATATGGCTGAATTTTCTCTATATCCTCACAATTATCTACTGAATCAATATCTTCATCTTCTTCTAAATTAAGATTTCTAAGTCTTAGATTATTATCATTGCCATAAGAGTCTGCATCATCTTGCTGAGAGCATCTTAAAATTTTATTTATATCTTCAGGATGGCTTACTAGTGAAGGGTCAGCAATAATGTAAACTCCATCAGGCAATGCATCACCACAGTATACTAAAAAATGACCCGTTTTGCTTAAAATATCCAGCAGAGGTTTAAATTGTGATTTATTTATCGAATGCTCAGCACAATTTTCATAACTATTAGTTAATATTTTATAAAATCTTAGCAGCTTTCTGTGAACTGCACGAACATTTTCTGCCGTACTCATATACCATCGTTCTATTTCATTAGGAGTAAATATTGGAGGCCCTTTCATTTGTTTTTCAGTATATACTGCTAAGCGAGCAAGAAGCTTACGCAAAAAATCACTGAATTGTTCAGCAACGACAATGTTACTGTCGGCAATATATTTATAAATACCCTTAAAAAATTGCCATTCATTTTCTAATACTTCAGCTTCCTTGAAAGAACCAAATGCCTTCGCTTTGTTCATTCCTATGTGCTTTTTGCTTAGAAGTTCGAAATAATATTTGATACACTCTAACACAGGCTTGTCAAAACTTTCTTCCAAATAATTTGGAAAATTCCATATTTCTATTGAAGAAGTATATTTTATGTACTCCTTCTTAAAGGCGATTGAGTAAGAAATGCATTGTTTAAAATAGGATAAAATTTGATCTATCATTATCACCGTAGGATTCGCTAATTTTTTCGCATACAAAAGACGTACACGAATGATTTCTAATATTAGTCGTGATGGAAAGGCTATTAAAGTAAGTAAATCTTCCAAAAATGAGGGAAGATTCATTTCTTCAAAGTATTTGGAATATTCTTTAAAGGTAGAATCTGCTTTACGAACTAATAGCGGAATTGAAATTAAAACAGGAGCAGTAAAAATAGTGGATAAATTTGTTTCTTTTAAAACTCTGTCAACAAAAGGAGACTTGTCAATGATAGCTTCACTTTCAGGAGAAAGATCTCCTCCTGGAATATGATTTAAATCTAAGTCATCAGAACCAGTCCACCTTCGTAAAATTTTTAACCTTGCATTAATACAGTCATTTATGGTCCGCCAAGCAATTAACGCTTCATACCGAGCGGAAAATTCAGGAGATGCGTAAATGGCATTATCAGCACGCATGGAAGCACTACATCTCCATAAGCTTTCACAATTTTCTACACGTCTAAGAACTCTATCAATTTCAGCTTCAGCATCTCTAGGAGCGATGTTTGTTGCTTCTATGCGAAAATCTAAAACACCTTGAAGCACTGAATTAATCTGGGAACGACCTTCTTCAACTAATTTTCGTTGAGCTTGTAAAGTACGCCCATAAATTTTGGCTCTAATTTCCAACCATAATTCATTTTCCAGATCCGAATTTTCATTATTTTTAACAGTGATTCTATTTTTTTCAGATCTAATAACTTCACCAGTTAAAACAGATGTTAGCATTGCTTGCCATTCTAGCCTTTCCCTATTTCGAGGGTTTTGAATATCAGATTTTGAAAAATTTAATGCAGATATAGTTGGATAAGTTGATATGTCATTTCTCAGTATTTCTGGCCCAACTGAAGGAGCGTACTCCTTCCCAATTAAATCATCCTCATCCATATCTGAATCAAAACCTTGCATTATCATATTAATTTCCGCATAATTTTCATTTTTGGTGCCATCTTTTAATTGTTTAATATATGCTCTAGATTGTGCTTGATATTGAGCATTCATATCTCTACGGCGAGAATAAGAATACGAAGAACCTCTTGAGGCTTCTGCGAGCATTTGAGGATGGCGGACGGGAGCATAAGCGCCTGAAGGAGTTCTAGAAGCTATTAGAGGTCTAATCAAAGGATGATTTTGTTCTGAATTATCATTTGCTTCATCATGTGATGTCATAGTGGTGGCATCATTGGAGTTTTCATCACTATTTTTAATATTTTTAATATTTTTATCATTGTTAATAGTATTATGATTGAGACTATTTTTATTAATGGTTTTATCATTTTTATCATTACCGTCAGTACTTTCATCATGAGTTTTTGTTTCATTAGTATTAACTGTATTACTATTACTATTATTCTTATTCTTATTATTAGTTTTGGACGTTACGTCTATAGGATCAGATTTATCTATTGTAGTTTTTTTATCTAAATCAGCGTTTGCAGATACACCATGAGAAGTAGAAATAGAACTTGAAGGATTAGAGGATTTAGACATAGTTGAATTTTGTGCCGAGGAATTTAAAAAATCCGAAAGAGTTGGATTTTCAATTACATTTGATGTCATGGTATGAGAAAAATAAAATAATTATTCAAAGTGTAGAAATAATAATAATGAAAAATATATATATATATTTTTTTTTATATTAACAAGTGTATATTCAAGCGTATATTCAAGCGTGTAGTCAAGCGTATATTCAAGCGTGTAGTCAAGCGTATATTCAAGCGTATATTCTATTGTATTTAAATATATATATATATGTTAGCATGTATAAAAACATACATAACCACATACATATAAGTATAATGAAATGAATGAATGAATGAATGAATTAATTATTATGGAAACCACTCAAATAAACACATATAAAAAATAGGTTTATTTTCAGGTAAATATACACATATATCTTATATATGTTCTTTTCGAGATCACCAGATTAGAGCTTTCTTATGAGATTTCAAAATAATGTAGTATATAATATATAATATAATTTATAATGTATGCAATTTATAATGTATGCAATTTAAATGTATTTAGCAATACCCAGCCAGCAGGTTCAATGCAATATGAATTTCCCAACTTAGAAATTGAAGGATAGTTAGTAATAAGTGGTAAAATATAAACAATAAGAAAAATGAAAATAAAAATGAAAATAAAAATGAAAATAAAAATAAAAGTAAAAATAAAAGTAAAAATAGATTTTTAATATTCAACAAACATACTGTATCAATTTGGTTATACAAAAAGCTTAAGGCAAAAAAAACCCCTAATAATAAATAATAAATAGATTAATTTATTAACAAATAATCTATATAAAATATATAAATAAAAAAAAAAATTTATAAAAAAAAATACAAGTATACAATACTGTAGATCAAAAAGAGAGATTTCTTTTTTTTAAATTATACTTCAATTTACTATAAAATATTAAAGTTACGCTGCGCCCGCTTTTAATATTTAATAAATAACCTATTGTTGTAATAATAATTAGTTTGTAGTTAGTTAGTTAATTAGCTAGCAAAAGTGCTAGAATGATTAAGTACTATCCCGGGTAAATCATAAATTACCCTGATTAATATTCACTAATTTGGATATGTGCGATCTAAAAAGGCAGGAAAAGCAATAATTGTTAATAAAAGGGTCACGTTATTAACATAGCTCGTTCTTCCTAGCAGGGTAAGTGGAAAGTTCTCAGTACATAAAGATCTATTCATATACATTTAAATAGATGAGCTGATTATAAAAAATATAATATACTATCATACTTAAAATATATATATTGCAATTATAAATAATTTATAATTAATTTTACCTTTAGTAAAGGATAAGCTTATATTAGTAATCTTGTAGAAATCTTAATAATAAACATCAACAATAATAGATAATCGTGTTGTTATAGTAATCAGGGAATTTTTATTATCCGCTTTTTATCTTGTAACAATATTTTTATTGCCGGTTACTATAACGCTTATTTCTCAATTGGTTTAGGGTGCATTTGTTTTTGTAATTTCTTTCGCTATAATTTACTGCTGAGATTATATTTATTTGATTTATTTATTCAGGTATTCAAACGATAGAATAGAATATGCGTTATAGTAAAATTCTATTAATTTATCTATATAAATAAATAATATAATATAATATAATATAATAATATAAATAATATAATATAATATAATATAATAATATAAATAATATAATATAATATAA
>JAJMCZ010000092.1:11936-46192 GCA_030573245.1 Ascobotryozyma americana | reverse complement strand
CATTCTTTCTAAATTTTATACTATATTCACTCCAGTCACTCCTTTACTGTATAGTTAATTTTATTTTTTATTACCAGTTTACAATTTTTAATACCTTTGTTTGTTATATTTTTTTCTCTATTAGATAATTACCAACTACTTTCTATCTTTGTCTGTTTGCACACCTTCTCTTTAAAATGTTTTCTTTTTATTTTACAATTTTTTTACTAATCCAATTGAGTTCTTTTGCTTTAAGTTCACCAACTATTCCTTATAGGTATTTTTCATTCTTTAAAACAATAGGAAACGACAATCATTACGATAAAAGGTCTGCACAGGATGCTCCTTATGATTATTCTAATACTAAATCTTCAACTTCAACTTATGCTTCTTATCCTACCATAAACATTGCTGGCGCTGGCGCTAACTTACTTAGCAATACAAATAATAATATTGATTATTCATCAACTTTATCAAACATGGATCCCACAGGTTCGAATTTAACAAGTTTTATTAAAATTTATACTACTATTATTAGTAATAAAAATTTAACTACAACAGTTACTTTATCTTCAACTGTTTATGAAAAATTAACAACTGTAGTAACTACTACTAATACAAAGACAAAGACAAATTATGTTTATAATACGTTAGAACCTACTTCATCATTAGATAGTAATAATGATAATAATAATAATAATAATAATGATGATGAGAATGGTTATATTGTAAAAACTATCGTTACTTATGTAACAATAAATCCAAATAGTGAAAGCGATTTATCTTCTCCGTTAACATTTTCTTCTTCTTCATCACTATCATCTTCCTCTATATTATTCACAACGTCATCTTCCTCTATATTACCCACAACTCCCTCACTCCCTATAGTGTTCACAACTCTCTCTTCTCCTTTTTATTCATTATCTACAACTTCAAAACATGGCAACTATCTTACATCGTCACAATTTGTATGGAGTAATGTAACTTCTTCTGCTCTACAGTATGAGAATTCCTATTCTGAATCTACTGAGAATACAGGAAATGAAAATTCAAATGCAGATGCAAATGAAAATGCGAATACAAACTCAAACTCAAACTCAAATTTAATTTCAAACGTAAACATAAACGAAAACGCAGGTTACTCTTCCCAGCAAATTGAAAACAGCCCTGGGTATATTTCTCTAGTGAATGATAAAACCAGTTTGACATTTTCAACTATTTTCAAAGATAGAATTTTGTCTAATTCATTTGCAAATATAAAAACTTCATCTTCAGTAAACCTTGTTGATTATATTCAAACTACTGGCTTGGATCAAACTACTTCCACTTTAGAAATCATAAATGCGAAGGTTACTCCATCTACATCAGATTCACAAGTAAAAAAGATAGATTCATCTTATCAAGGATTTCCTTTATCATCTACAGTATCTTTAGAAGCTGGCATTCAAAAAGATAGTAATCCAACCACAACATATTCTGATCAATATAATAATGCAGTGGAAAGTTCAACTTCATTTGCTAATTACTATACAGATGAAAATAGTATATATGATGATATCGAAAAATCTTCTATTAAAGAATCATCGAAAGATACATTTACAGAAACTTCCTCATATTCCATTAAAGAATCATCAAAAGATACATTTACAGAAACTTCCTCATATTCCATTAAAGAATCATCAAAAGATACATTTACAGAAACTTCATCTTCCATTAAAGAATCATCGAAAGATACATTTACAGAAACTTCCTCATCTTCCATTAAAGAATCATCGAAAGATACATTTACAACAACTTCCTCATCTCCTGCTATCAAGGCTACTACATCATCCTCATTGTTTATGACGAGTTCATCTTTGAGTTACTCATCTTTTGGGTCTCATTGGAAAAATGATACAAAGACAATTATTTATAATACAGAAGATGCTTTATCTTTAAGCACTACTGTTGAGTCAAGATTGTCTAGTAGTGGGCTTCCTTTTAGCTTTAGTACTGAAACTAGTTCTGAATTAAATACTGGTTTATTGTTTAGTTCAGTTGCAAGTACAACTTATAGTTCTTTGTTATCGGTTCAGACTGATGATTCTTATTCGGCTAATTTATTTAACATAGCGTCTGAGTTTGAAAATGTAGGCTCTTCACTTATGTTATCGACGTCATTTTCTTTATCTGCGTCAAACATAGTGTCTTCATTATATCCGTCAAATAAAGTATCTTCATTATATTTTTCTGCTGCCTCTTCTCCAAGTTCTTCGATATTCTCTACATTGTCTTCACTATCTCCTATAGTTTCTTCATCTTCTTCTCTGGTATTTTCTACATTATCCTCTACAACATCTCCCATCTCTTCTCCCAGTTCTATACTCTCTTCTGCAGTCTCTTCAATCTCTTCAGTATCCTCTGCAGTCTCTTCCTTTTCTAAGACATCTTCAATTTCCTCCTCTACAGTCTCTTCTCCAATATCCTTTTCAGTCGCTTCCTCTTCTACAGTCTCCTCTCTAATCCCCGCTTTCTTCTCATCATCCTCTTTAATATTTCCTGTATCTATTTCTTCTTTATCTACGTTATCTACGTTATCTACACTGAGTTTACCTACACCAAGTTCCAAGGAACCAACTTCAAGTTCGAATAGTATATATTCTGCACTTGTTTCTGAAGCTGATTTGTCTTCCCCAGTGTTATCTTCCCAAGTGTTATCTACAGTGACATCTTCAACAGAGTCATCGACATCAAGTTTACATCAAAGTTCTACACTAATACAAAAAAACAATTTACTGGGTTTAAATACTTCTCCAACGAGTACAAATGGCCATAACAAGGAGTCTACAACATCATCAGCTTTGTCTTCGTCTTCTACTACTACATTAGAATCTTTGGCATCTTCAAAAGATATAAACTCTGAAAAATCAAAATACAAGACTGCGCCTAATGATGAAATATCAAACGAAGAGTTTAGTTCTCTCTACCATACCTGTTCTTGGTATGATGAGTATATAGCTACGGCAAGTACGTTTTATTATTTTGATACTACAACTACTATTACGAGAACTTCAACCATTGTTACGGCTACTATAACTATTACTATGAGTTCGTCTACGGTTTAGTTCTTGTATGTGCGCCAACGCCAATGCTAATATTAATACCAACATGGTGCTGTTTACTGGCTTATTGATATACTTGTTTGTTTTATAGTTTGTTTTGTTAATGGTATTTGTATTTTGTGTGTATTTTGTGTAAATCCGCCCTTGATCGGTTTTTCTGTTCCTGCAGCCGGTTCTTTTTGCCGCTTGGTCAGAAACCGTATTTACTGCGTATAACCAAATAAAACAAAGTCGTAACCACAACAACCAAAGCACTATGGCAACTAGGTTTTTTTTTACCGCCAGATAGCCTTCAAAAAAACCTTTTGTATGGGAAAAATGAAATTATTATGGGAATTTTTCAAAAAAGCAGTATAAAAGTTGAGGAAAAGACAGGAAAAAAAGGGGAAAAAAAAGAATTTTTTGATTAAAATACATGGTATTGTTGTATTTTGAGTGAGATTTTATATATTTGCGGCTTTTTTCTGAGTTTTTACTGTTTTTTTACGTTTTTTTACGGTTTTCTACGGTTTTTTACGCTTTTTTTTACCGTTTCTTTACCATTTTTCTGGTACATAAAGGTGAAAAATTTAACAAATTTTAACAAAAATTTACAAAATTCTCCAAATTTTATACAAATTTATACAAAATATATACAAAAATAGACTCCAAAATGGGGCACAAAAACGAGACAAAATATTCAAAAATTAATTCAAAAATTAATTCCAAAAATAGTCCAAATTCAAACCCAGAAACTGAACAAAACAGCACAAACGGGAATAATCCCACTAGTTCAAATGTCCTTTTTGATATAAGTGATAATTCTGACATATACGACGATCCGCTTCCAAACGACGGTCCAAACAGTACCAATATCGAACATGAAAATAGCCCAAACGGCTCAAACTTACCTTCTTCCAGCTTGTTAACAAGTTCACCCCCGCCATACGATATCGGAAACAGTTCAGAGGCTGAAATACCTTTAAATTTCAGAAAAAATAACACTTTTTCTAAATTAAAACACTTGTGGAATTTTTTTTCTACTAAAAGTAACGATTTTAATGACCCAAATTCGCCTTTTACTATAATAGATGATCAATATTTAACCTCAGAACAGGATTACGCTGATGGTAATAACAATAATAATAATAATAACAACAATAATAGAAGGCCGCATTTACTTCCTATGCATGTATTGGAACCATTGCCTACAACAACAACAACAACAACAGGAGGAGGGGAATCCGCTACATCTACTGTATCGAATTCTTTAAAACTAATGCTAAGGAAAACAAGAGAGCTCTCATCTACAACGGCAAGCTTTATGAAGCCTATAGTGCGGAAGTATTATGGATTTTCAACTATTGTTGATAGATATTTGGGTCGTATTGGTAATCCTATTTTAATTAAGCGTTTATTGTCAGTTATATTTTTGGCATCAATATTGTATATTGTTTTCCAATCTGACATTTCGCCTTTGCATCTTAATGGGTCAACTTCTAGTTCAAAGAGTGGCTCTTCATTAAGTCCGGGGACTGTTTCCCCTGGTAGTTTTGATGTTAATCAACTGATGATGTACATTAAATCTTCTTTGGATAATGAAAATATTGATCATAAATTACAATATCTTTCATCAATGTCTCATGGTGCTGGTACTGTTGGTGATTTAACTTTAGCAAAATATATAACTGCTGTAATGAGATCCTATGGTTTACCAACTACTGAACGCAAAGAGTCTGAAATTCAACTAAATTATCCTGATTCCTCTGCAGATTCTCAAGTACTAGCTTTACTTTCTTATACCGGTAACAAGGAAGAGATTGTTTATTATGCAAATCTAACCGAGCCATCCGATAATAGTAATAATAATAGTAATAACAACAAAGAAAGAAGCTCGGACACAAAACCGTTTATTGCATACTCTGCTTCTGGAAATTTTAAAGGACATATGGTTTATGCAAATTACGGCACAATGAAAGATTTTTTAGAATTAAAAAAACAAAACATCATAATTGAAGATTCAATTGTTTTCATCCGTTTTGGAGTTGTAGAAGTTGGTAAAAAAATCGCTGCTGCAGAAAATTTTGGTGCAAAAGGTGTAGTTTTATTCGCATATCACGATAGTTCAGATCTAGCGGAAGGTTATTTTGGAGATATGGTCCAAAGAGCTGGTGCAACTTTACCTTTAGTTGGCGATCCTTCATTTAATTGGGGCGTCAGATCAAATACACCATCAATGATACCCGTATTAACTGCTTCTTGGAATCAAATTAAACCATTTATAGAGAAAATGGTTGGAAAAGGTTTTGAAGTTGAAGATTCCTGGAAAAATGGACAACCTCAATTATCAAATTGGTGGTCAGGTAATAAAACTAATGATGGTGAGGGAATTGTATGGTTAAAAAATGTTATGGTTAATCCTGGTAGTCACTCTATTTGGAATGTTGTTGGTACAATAGATGGTTATGATCAAAATGAAATTGAGTTAATCATTGGTGCAAAGAGAGATTCTTTTTGTTATGGTACTGTTACTGCAATGTCTGGAACATCTGTTTTATTAGAACTTGTTCGTGTATTTTCAAGTTTATACAATGACTATGGATGGAGACCAAGGAGAAAAATTAAATTTATTTCTTGGGATGCATCTACTTATAATCATGCTGGATCAGCTAAATATATAAATGAAAATAAAAAAATTCTATTGGAAAATGGTGCTGCTTATATAAATTTAGATTCGATAGTTTCAGGTAAAAAATTTCATGTTAATTCTCATCCTGCATTGCAAACAATTTTAAAGGATGTTCTTGGACAAGTTTCACATCCAACGGATGAATCAATGAGTATGCTTTCAATTTATGAATCTGTTAGCGAAAATGAACGGTTTTCACCACCAGTGAGTGAAGATTCTGATACTATCATGTTTCAATCTCATTTAGGTATGGCATCAATTGATTTTTCATTTGTTGATGAAAATGAAATAATTTCCCCATCAGGTTTACGTATAGGAAGTTTCCCTAAAGGTTCTTGTTATGATTCTTACGAATGGACTGTTGATAATTTTGGAGTTTTAAATTCATCTGATAGTACTGGTAATAATAATAATAATCAAAATTCGTATTTATTACCATATCATTTAACTATTGGTAGAATTGCTGGATTACTTCTTTTAAGACTAAGTGATGATCCAATACTTCCATTAGATTTTGATGGATATGGTAAATATATTTCAAATGTTATAGTACCAGATTTAGAAGCTTATGCGGTTGAACAAATTGGAGAAGATAATCTTAAAAAAGTTAATTTTGATTTAAATATCCTTAAAAATTCAAGTATGGGACTTATTTATGGTAGTTTGGCATTAAATCAATGGCTTGAAATGTGGAATCAAGGAATAAGAGATAATGGAATGTTTGAACCACCAGTGTTAGCAATTCATCGTTGGAATTGGAATGCAAGAATAATTGATTTAGATAAAAGACTTTTAGATTCTTCACCTACTTCTTATACAGATCAAATTCCTGCTTTAATCCATTCAACACATTCAGAAGTTTCGAATTTACTTTCAACTTCATTTAGAAATTTACCTGAATATAACGAAGAACGTTTAATTGCTTATAGACATTCAGTATTTGGTCCTCAACTTTGGCCGGAAGAAGGAAAGTTTTTATCTGGTACATTTCATAATATCAGAGACGCTCTTGCTGATGGTAATTTCGAACTTGCAAAGGATCGTTTAATACGTGTGTCTGCAATTATAGAGGAAGCATCGGGTCGACTTTATTCAAATTGATGTTGCAACTGATAATCGTTAGAATGTTGTTTATTTGTTTGTTTTGTGTTTACGTTTTATGTTTTATGTTTTATTTATTTTATTTATTTTATATGTCATTTTATATTTCTCTACTTTACTACTTTGTTACTTATTACTATTATTGTGAAAATTAAATTCAAAAACAAACACTTATGGATTACAACTTTGGAGCTTTAGAATGGATTACTTGATTATGGGACTGGATTTATGATTATGATTATGTTATTTATTTTTATTTTATTTTACTATCACTTTTTATTATATTTTTGGCTTCCTATGGGATTTCAATTTGTTCTTGGTTTTTTTTACAGGTTTTTTATTTTTTTATTCTTGTATGTATTTTTAAATTAAATTTCTACGTACTCATAGCAACCGATTCAGGACAAAAATAAGATGCCCCAAATGCCCCAATTCAAGACCATCGCGATAACAACCATATAAAGCAGACTACATAATCGCAATAATCTATATCAGGAAATACGTACGTCATCATACTTTCCTTATTAGAATGTAAATAAGAATAAGAATAAAGAGCAGATTAAAAAAAAAAAAGTAGGTGATAATAAAAAAGGACAAGTAAGAAAAGGAATAAATAAAATAAATAAAATAAAAAAATAATAAAATAAAATAATAAAATAAAAAAATAAATAATACAATATGAAATCACTGTTTTTAAACATTCTACTAGGCGGAGTGATAATTGGAATACTGATTTTCCGTCTATTTAGACAACCAGAGACGAATACTCCAGGACACGTGAAAAATAAAGATGCATCTAATAGCAAGTTCAATGAAAGTCCATACAACGAAGAAAACGGAGAAACAATAATGTATAGAATTTACACTCCAAAGGAACTTGCTAAATACAACGGTGTATCTAATAAAAAAATATTCATTGCCGTCAGAGGAACTGTCTACGATGTTACTCCAGGCAAGAATTTCTACGGTCCACTGGGTCCTTATAGGTGAGTAATAAACGCTTGTTCTTACGTAACATGATCGTATTAATGAGTAATATATGCACAGTTATTACTAATAACACAAGGCTTATTAGTAAAATATATTTTATTATGACATAATAAATTGTACTATGCTAACTATGTAGAAACTTTGCTGGGCGAGACGCCTCCAGGGGGCTTGCGCTTAGTTCGTTTGATCCGGGTAAGTCGTGTAAATAATTTAATACCCTATTTAGGATGTCCTAAATAGGACATCCTAAATAGGAGTATCCAAATAGGAGTATCAATAGCACACCCCTTTAATTCACAATCTAACAGCCAGCCGTTTTAACCCCCTTGGATCAATTCGTTGATGACCTACGCGATTTGACCCAGGAACAAATACAAACCCTAGACGAATGGGAGACGCGTTTTAAATCAAAATACAACATAGTGGGAAAACTAGAATCCAATTCTAAAAAGAGAATGATGACAGATTACTAATACGCGTTTGTGTGCGGGTGCGGGTATGGGTATTACCGGTGCATAATTATATTAATAATAATTACATGTATTACCAATCATTTTACATGTGTTACTAATTACATACATTAATAATCATTTTACATATATTACTAATACACAATAGAATAACAATAACAAAAACAAGTGAGGGTGGCAAACACAAATCACCGCGTAGATTTTCCACGGGTGCTTGAATTTGGCGTATATAAACTTTGTCTGGTGCGCACTGTAGAGGTGGTATTTCTCTGGGTACTTTTATTTCCTGGAGCAGAATTAGTTTGGGTTCTGCCACCACGCGTCGAGGAAAGACTATTTACCGTGGATCTAGTTGAGTTCGCGTATTTAGCTTGATTGGTCAGATTATTTAAATTATTACCTGATCGGGAACGGGTAATTGATGTGTTTTTGATTGATGTGTTAATAACCGACGAGTTTCTAACCGATGTGTTAGCCGACGTGTTAACCGACGTCTTTTGTGTTGACGCGTTTTTGATGTGTGTTTGATTGGAAGTTCTTCCTCCGTAGACTGGTTGTTAGTGGAAAATGGGAAAAAACAAATGCCATGGCAACCACGATAGAGTAAAAAAAAGTAAAAAAAGTAAAAAAAAGAAAAACCAAACCAAACTTGAGCCCAAAACCATGGCAACGGTGCCAAAATAAGAAAAGTAAGCCAATGGAGTAAAAAAGAAGAGTAAGGAGGAACATAGTAAATAATAAATAATAGTAAATAGAAATAGAAATAGAAAGTAAATAAAAATAGTACCCACCACGCCTGTAGAGAGTGTCCTTCTTGCGTTGGGCAGCCTCCTCTTTGAGTTGCTGTTGTTTTTTCAAAACAGCCTCTTGGGCCTTTTTTCTCTCGTTTTCAGCCTCCAGTAGTTGCTTTTTTCTAATACTTTCCATCAATTTTTCCTTGTACTCCACCTCGTCTTTGTTGGCACCCTTCCAGTTCTCGTTAAACAGTAGCTTTTGAGTGTGTTCTGTTTGCGAGAGTATTCTGGTGTACAGGTTAAGGAGTTTATCTGAGCATTCTGCTGTTTCAGAGAGTGTCTACGGCATTATAAAGTCGGTGTTAGTAATCAATACGTAATTATTAGTAATAATAATATTATTAGTAATACAACCTCCAAGTTAACCTCAGCCCTCTCTAAAGAGTCCTTTACCGTGTTGAAAACCCTGTTTACTTCTTTGACAGTGTTTAGTTCATTTTTTAAATATTGTAGTCTATTTTCTTTGTCTTCTTCTAATGGGATTTTATTATTCTTTACTTCTTCTATTTTGACAGACATTTTTTGTAATTTACTAGTAATTTCGTTTGTCTTTTCGTTTAGACCTTCATTTTTGTCACTCATTTGTCTTTATTTTATTTTTTTTATTTTTTATTTTTTTATTTTTTTATTAGTTTTATTTTATTTTTTTATTAGTTTATAGTCTAGTCTTATAGTCTTATTTTTATAGTGTTAGTTTATTATGTGTCTAGAATATTTATTTTTCCTTTACAGGTAATACCCGTTAGGGTATTACCTGTAAATACCCTTTCATTTAGAGTAACGGGTGTTACCTATAAACTTATATTTAGGGTAATTTATGAAATACTTATGCTTTACCCTATCTTCCTTATTAGTCTTGTCTCCACACCAACCGACCAGCCTCTTTGTTAACCATCTAATTAAAAAGGATAATATTAAGATAAAGAACTAAAGAATAAAGAATCTATATTAAAAAAAAAAAAAATATATATAAAATATAAAAACAAATAAATTATACCATTTTGGGATGGGAACTCACTGGTGAACTATTATTTACAGACTTTTTGACACTTTTTGACACTTTTTGACACTTCTTACACCATCTTGAGATTTATACACCAACTTGAGATTTATAGTGTTATCATTCTTACAGAGGTATATTAATCTATTTTGAAAACTACAAAAATATTAAATAGATACTACAAGAATAGTTGAAAATAGTTGAAAATTCCAAATCATCTATGATGCCTTCTACTCCTCCTGGATTCGATAAAGAATCTCTTGTCAGTCCTTGCTCTCCAAAATATGGTCCTTTGGATGAAGAAGACTACTATGCTAGACGGAAAAGGTTATTTTTGGAACATAAACCGGTTGCCAACGAAGATGAACAGGGTAATCATTTTACTAATAAATCTATAAATATTAATCAGCATGCCCTAGTGGGCATGCCTCTTACACCAGCAAAGACGCCGGTCCGATATAGGCGTGGATATGCTAAATCTCCTAGTATAATAAACAGTATCAACAATAGTATTATAAATGACAATAACAACAACAACAACAACAATAATAATAATAAAAATAATAACACATTTTCATTACCATTTACTCCTATATCAGCTATACGGAGAATAGGGACGAATGGAGCAAATATTGAGAAAAAAGGTAGAATTTTATTTGAAGAGGAGGAATTTACAAGTAATAAAGGAGTATTTTCAGTTTACAAGGATAATGACTGTAAGATAAAAAATAAAAATAAGTCAGAATTCGATTCTGATTCTGATTCTTATTCAGATAGAGAATTGGATATAATACAAAAAGAAGATAATCATTTGTTTACTCCTAAACCTACAAGACGGAGGTTGTTTGAGGATAAAAGTGAAGATGATAATTCAAAATCAGTCACTAATAAAAGCAGGAATAAATCTATAATCTCAATAGATGAAAATGGTAGAAAGGGGCTCATTTATATTTTTAGAGGGAAAAAAATATTTCGACCTTTTCCAGAAGGAGAAGGCGATGATTGGGAGAAGAGTATAAAACCTAAAAGGTTATTCGAAGATTTGCAGACCGGTTCTTCAAATACAAAGAGATTAAAGGTAGATCAGGCGGAGACTGTTGATTCAGAGAGTAAATTCGATTCAGAAGAGGAGGAAACAGATGTTGAGTGGTAATTGTTATATATGGGATTACATGGTATATGTTTATGATTTATACGGCATTATTGTATTTTATGTATTTGTTTATTGTTTATTGTTTATTGTTTATTTATTACGTTTCTACGTGTGTACGAGTACTGGACAATGGGTGATATGGGTGTGATATACTATAGCTTAGATAATAAAGGGAAATTATAAATGTTATAATAATACTGTAAATGAATCTAAATATACACATACAAAGGGAAAAACAGCAAGCATGTTATAAACAAGAACATTGTTTCCATGGTGATATTGACCGAATGGTTAGAAGTTGCTATGGTAGTGTTATAAATATTATAACATACTATACTATAGTATGTTATAGAATAATATAGTAGTATATAGTATATAGTATTATATAGTATTGTATAGTATTGTATATAGATAGTAGTAGTAGTATTAGTAGTAGTAGTATATGCTATATGTTATATGCTATATGTTATATGTTATATGCAAAGTGTATAGTGTTATTATAGTATATAGCATCACATCCTCTTATAATCCAAATACCATGGTTACGTACATCTAACCATTTCCAAAACAAATGCCATATATACACTTTTACTACACTTTTACTACATTTTTAATGTATATAAATGGTATATATGATATATAAATGGTATATATGATATATAAATGGTATATATGATATATAAATGGTATATATGATATATAAATGGTATATATGATATATAAATGGTATATATGATATATAAATGGTATATATAGTATATATGATATATAAATGGTATATATAGTATATATAAATGGTATATATAGTATATTGCATATACTATATAATTACTAAAATTTACTATAAGAGTATACATAGTATCTAATTACCATGGTAATAAACTACTTATAGTATAAATAAATTATTTGCTAGTAAATGTAAACTACATTGCATATCATAAACTATAGAATAGAGTATATAAAACTGTATATAATGTATATAATATATAATACAATATACTATACTATAATATACTATACTATAATATACTAGATGACATTACAGTCTATAAATAGTATAGTGTATATAGTCCTAAATACTAGTATTTATTATATAGAATTACATATAATATTGTAGTTATATAATTATCATAATATATTATATACTATATACTGTATATGGCATAATAGTATATTACTTTAGGATTTACTTTGTCTATATAATCACGATTATTTTATACTATACAATACTATACTATATAATAATATAATACATAATATACTATATAATAATATAATACATAATATACTATATAATAATATAATATTCTACTACAGTATTATATAGTATAATATTATTAGTGTTTATTTATTTATTATGTATTTCTCTATATGCTGATGGTACATGCGTATTTATATGTGCTTTATATATTTGTTTACTTTGTTTGTTTTACTTTCATTTTTTTTTCCTTTTTTTTCCTTTTTTTTCCTTTTTTTTCTTTATATAGTTAGTATTAAAAACAATATTTAATTACCTTCTTACTAATGTTTATGGTTTCTATGGGCCAGTTTCCATGATTTCTGTTTGACATATCACATAATATCATACATCTCCATAACAACACTGTCCCCACAGCGCAACAACTATTTTCCTTAATTTTAAAAAGTGGCAAAAGATTGAAATTAATTAAAAAAACTAAAATAAAACCAAACAAAAACATAAACAAAAACATAAAAAAACACAAACAAAACACAAAAACACAAACAAAAAGCACAAAAACAAACACAAACACAAGGAACTATGAGTACGACTGTAACTATGCCGGGTGTAAGCCCTGTTACTGCCAACGGCACAGAAAACACCGCCAACAGTGCCTGCAAACCTGGTAAAGGGAAAAAAGGAAAACACGGCAAACACGGAAAGCACGGAAAACATGGGAAACATGGGAAACATGGGAAAAGTGCCAAAAGCGGAAAAAATGACAAAAGTGACAGAAATAGTAATAAAAATACCAGCACTATTGATATTGATGGTGCTGGTGCCAGTATTGGATCTGGTACTAATGAGGTTGCTAACGGAACTGAGAATGTTCCTAACCAGGTCTCCAATGGCTCCGATGGAGCCAATGGAGCTAATGGCACCATTGGGCCCAACAGGCCCAATGGTAATAACATTATGGGTGGGATGCACAATGGCCAATTCATACCCAACCTAAACGTGCGACTACTATGTCCAGAATGCAATGCCAATCCACCACACATTATTGAACGCTTCTCAGAAGGTGATTTGGTATGTGAAGACTGTGGTTTAGTTCTCGGAGACCGTATTGTGGACACCAGATCAGAATGGAGAACTTTCCAAAACGATGACCATGCGGGAGACGATCCCAGTCGTGTTGGAGAAGCTGAAAATCCATTATTTGGTAACCATCTTGAAACTTCAATTTCACTTTCAACATATGGCGAAAAACTTGGTTCAAATATTGGTCGTGATTTAAGTAGAATACAAAGTAAATCCACTTTAGATAAAAAAGATCAATCTATTTTAGCTGCATTTTCACGCATTTCACAACTATGTGAAGCTTATTTACTGCCAAAAGTTGTCCAAGATGCAGCCAAAGAACTGTATAAACTAGTTATTGAAGATAAAAGTATACGTGGTAAAACACAGGATAGTGTAATGGCGGCTGCAATTTTTATCGCTTGTAGGGTTGCAAATGCTCCCCGTAGTTTTAGAGAAATTCATGCTTTAACCGGTGTATCTGTAAAACAAATTTACAAATTAACCTCCTTAATGGATATTGTAATAAATGCCGAATCAAGTAAAAGAGCATTATTGGGCCAATTTGGTGGTATAGGCTCAATTGCCGCTTCTTCAATGAATGCCGCGGCTAAATTACAATATGCTAAATCAATAAATGCCGAAAGTTTAGTTAGAAGATTTTGTTCGCATTTAGGTCTTTCTATGGCAATTTCAAACGCTGCTGAATATATTTCACAGAGAGCAAGAAACGAAGCAACTTTGGCTGCTCGTTCTCCAACAACTATATCTGCTGCTTCAATTTATATGGCTTCTTATTTGTTTAACGATCCAAGAACTCCTGCAAAGATTGCAGACAAAGCGGGCGTCTCAGATAGTACAATTAGGTTGATTTACAAGTATTTGTACGAGGCTAGAAACTCGGTAACCGACCAGGAATGGTTTACTTCTGGAAAGGCTGTTTTGTCCAGGCTTCCTGGCGTTTGATATTGTGTATGTGTTTTGTGTGTTTGTTTGCATTTTTGTCTTGAGTTTATTTTTATGCATTTGAATGCATTTTGTTGTGCATTTATGTTTTTTTATGCATTTATGCATTTATGTTTTTTTTTTTTTCTTTTTTTTGTCTTTTTTTCTTTTCTTTTTTTTTTTTTTTTTTTTTTTTTTTTTTTTTTTTTTTTTTTTTTTTTTTTTTTTTTTTTTTTTTTTTTTTTTTTTTTTTTTTTTTTTTTTTTTTTTTTTTTTTTTTTTTTTTTGTATTTAATTGCATTTAATTGCATTTAATTTCATTTCTGTTTTTTTCTTTTTTAGAGTCTATAAACAAGTTATTCTTATTGTGGGTGTAATAATAGTAATGAAATAAGAAAAGATAAAATACATGGGACACCTGGGTAAAACATAGAATTCCATTGGAATCCAGAAAATAATTAGTAAATAGCTCCAATTCTATTGGAATCCTGCGTAAACTATGGAACTAATAATAAACAATGACAATCGCATTATAATATACTATGGAAATAAAATGAATACCGTGCTACTAGGTATTACACGGTATTGCGCGGCAATACCGTGTAATACCTATCCTACAATATTCAACCACGTGACAAGAACCCGTTGAATTCCGTTATAATATAATATTCCCTTACATAATCACTCCAGTAAGAGTTTATTCGCAGTGCAAGAAAAATAAAAAAATAAAAAAATAAATAAAAAAAAATAAAAAAAATAAAAACTAAATCAAAACAACTAGCTAATCAAATAAGTATAAAATTAATTCTTAGGAATCTACCGAGACAAAATGTTTGCACTTAGAATTGCTTCGGTGAGTGATCTTCTGTATTTTTTCTGTATTTTTTCTGTATTTTTTCTGTATTTTTTATGTATTTTTTATGTATTTTTTATGTATTTTTTATGTATTTTTTATGTATTTTTTATGTATTTTTATATGATTTTATGTGATTTTTTATGATTTTTATATGATTTTTATGTATTTTTTCGTACTATTTATGATTCATCATACTAACTTCTAGCGACGTGCTCCTTTAGCTGTAAGATCCTTTTCTATGACTACAGTAACAAAAGGTATTTATGCTTATTCTATGCTATTTATATTATATATTAAATTATACTATTAAATACTATGCTAACAAACCAGCTGATCTCCTTCAAAGCTTGTACATCAAAGAATTAAAATCATACAAACCACCAAAAGCAGGTGCCGAAGATCATGTAGGATCAGTAAAAGAATGGGTTCCTCCTGCAATTCCAAAATCGCCTGTTGAGGAATTAGATGTTTCAAAAGATCTTTCAACTTACGCAAATGCTGCTGTTGAAATCGAAGGCGTAACTGTTTCTAAGGAAGCTGCTGTAGAAGATTGGTTTGATGTTAACGCAGCTTAAATAAATTGTTTCTTCATAGGTTTGTTTTAAAAGAACACTTAGTTGTATAAAAGGGCATCTCATGATGTTTTTTGTATTATCACTACGTATATAATTAAATATAATTATAATATAATTATAATATAAATCATTATTAATAAATATTAATAATAATCTTCAATAATAAAGGTTAAAATATCTAGTAAATAAATAAATAAATTACATACAAGTCCTATAAATATCATCACACACAAGAATTGATATTCACAACTTCTTATTTCATCTTAAACAATTATCAATAAATAAACTTTTAAACACCCAAAATGTTATTCTTTTTTTTTTTTCCCTTGCCCTTAATAAATATAATCGTAGTTTTTTTTGGTTCATAGTTTTTCTTAATAATTTTTCCTTATAATACTTAATACTTGCCATTCGTTCTTTCTTTCCTCTTCTCCTTCCTTGCCTTCTCCGTTGCAGCATCGTAGATAAGAAATTCGTGAAGAGCTTTGCCACCAGGAACCATTGGTAATACAGGAACCTTTTGATCAACTACAACCTCCAATAAAACAGGACCTTCATTGTAATCAAGCAATTCCTTTAATTTATCTTCTAATTCAGCTGGCTTAGTTGCACGCATTCCCTTCATTCCCATTGCTTCAGCTAATTTAACAAAATTTGGATTACGTTGATGTGTATGCGCAAATCTATCTTCATAAAATAAAGACTGCCATTGTGTAACCATACCTTGTTCATCATTATTTAAAATAATAATTTTAACTCCAATATTAAATTGTACAGCAGTTGATAATTCCATTAAAGTCATATTAAAAGAAGCATCGCCGTCAATATCAATTACAGTTGCATCAGGCATTGCAACTTTTGCACCAATAGCAGCTGGTAAACCGAAACCCATTGTACCTAACCCACCTGAAGTTATAATTGATCTAGGGTGACGCCATCTAAAATGCTGTGCTGCCCACATTTGATGTTGACCAACACCAGTTGAAATAATTGTTGAATCCTTTTGATTTGATGTTAATTCAGAAAGTTTTTGAATAACAGTTTGAGGTTTTATAATTGCATTTGGATCATTAATATCTTCCCTTTCATAATCAAATGGAAATCTTTCCTTCCATGATTGAACTTTTGAAAGCCATGATTTACGTTCAGTTGGAGTTACTTTATTTACTAAGGGAATTAAATCCTTTAAAGATTCAGTTACATCACCTTCAACAGCTTCTGTTGCTTGAACAACTTTATTTATATTTTTTGATTGGATTTCAAAATGAATTATTCCTCCACGTCCCTGTGAGGCAGCTAAACGAGCTTGTGGAGCGAATTTTGAAATAACGCCAGTTACACGATCATCAAAACGTGCACCAAGTGCAATAATAAGATCAGCATCTTGCATCGCTAAATTTGCATATGCAGAACCATGCATTCCAAGCATATGAAGTGATTTTGAATCTAATTCATCAAATGAACCAAGTCCCTGAAGTGTTGTTGTTACTGGGATTTGTACTTTATCAGACAATTCTTTTAAAAGTTTTGGTCCCTCTGGTGTTGACAATACACCTGCACCAGCATAAATTACTGGTTTTTGAGCTATGTTTATTAAATTTGCAGCATTTTTAATCGATTCCTTACGGAAAAGTTCACTTGCAGCTGATGTTAAATTTTTTAATGTCTTTTCAGGTATAATATTTTTTGTTGGAATTGATCTTTTTAAAATACCAGCAGTAACGTCTTTTGGTAAATCTAAAAGTACTGGACCTGGTCTACCAGTTGTTGCTATTTCGAATGCTTCATTTATTCTTCTTGGTAATTCTGCAATGGATTTAACCATAACATTCCATTTTGTACATGAACGAGAAATTCCTACAACATCAGCTTCTTGAAAGGCATCAGTTCCTATTGCTGACGTTGGCACTTGACCACAAAATACAATCAAAGGTGTACCATCAGACATTGCATCTTGCATTGCTGTTACTACATTTGTTGCGCCTGGACCTGAAGTTACTAAAACCACGCCTGGTTTTCCAGATGCTCTTGCATATCCTTCAGCCATATGGCCTGCGCCTTGTTCATGTCTTGGTAGAATGAAATTAAAATGTTTGGAATTGTAAATTGCGTCAAATACCGGCAAAATTGCTCCACCTGGATATCCAAATATGGCTTCAACATTGTGTCTTAGCATCATTTCATGAAATATCTCGCCTCCGGTTTTGCCAACCAAAGAGTCGTCTAGTTCTTCGGGAGCATTTGGTTTTATTGTGTTGGGGAGGGGTTGATTTCTATAGTTAGCACAAGCGCAAGCGCAAACAAAAAGTACGGTATCAATATATTATTATGTAAATATTACTATATATTACGTATTACATAGTATATTATATTATCAGCAGCGAAGTATAGTGTTTGTGTTTCATACAAGCCTGCTTTGTAGTAATATAGTAATAATATAATAATAATACAACAAAGGAAAGGAAAGGAAAAGAAAGGAAAACAGGGGAAAGGCCTCTATTTATACACAAATAAAAGAGGGGTAAAGGAAAATAGCATGTTTGTTTACATTGGGTTTGTTTGTTTTGTTTGCTTTTTTTTTAGCATATAATTGCGCAATAAATAAATACCGAAAGTAAACAAAGTAAACAAAAGTAAATAAAAATAAGCAAATTAAATGCACAAATTAAATGCAATGAATATATGCTAACTAAAATAAATAAATGCAAAATAAATGCTAAAAAAATAAATAAACAATAATCGCGATATTTGCTTATTTGGTTTGTTTTGTTTATTTTTTTTTTTTTTTTTTTTTTTTGCATTTAATTAGCATTTAATTTGTGCATTTATTTATTTTTGTCCATATGTGATATATCACATATCACATATCACATATAATATTTAAATCACGCCATGTAAACAAACAAACAACAAAGTGTGAGAACCACAACATACCACCCCTTTAATCCGCCCCTTTAATCCACCCCCTTCCTATATAATATATATAGCACTATACTAATATAATTGCTATGATATATTATATAGTATTATATATTTTATAGTATGATATATCATATAGTATTATATATTATATAGTATTATATATATTATATACTATATTATATATTATATAGTATTATATATATTATATACTATATTATATATTATATAGTATTATATATATTATATACTATATAATAAACATATACTAAATAGACACAGTTACTCACATTGAAATTTCAGAGAATTGGGATTTGGCAGCAGCCGATGCTTTCGAAATCGAATTGCTAGTTATAAACCGAGTAAAAACTGGGACAGACCGTTTTAAATGGCAATCGATTTGACGATCTATTTGCGGTACAATTCTGCTCTTTCTTAGAGAAGAAGCGACGCGTTTTGAGAACATGTCTGGAGTAAATAATATTTATAAATAACACTATAAATAACACTATAAATAATACTATAAATAATACTATAAATAACACTATAAATAATAATTAATAAATTCTTTATAAACTATGTCTATAATTGCTTTTATATTACATTAGAGGGGTTCAAATTTGATAGAATTTTAGTTGTCATGGGGATTCTATTAGTCATAGTTAATATATAATAATGTATAGTAATATACTTTAGTATATTATTATATAGCACTATATAATATAATATAATACTATATAACACTATATAATATAATACTATATAATAACCACATAACATATAATAACATATTCCTATAGTGTACTGCACACCCCATACACATTAGGAAGTATGTCAAAGCCAATTCACAACAAACGTTAGTAAGCATGCAAATCATAACAAGTCAATTATGTATCTATGGCAACATGTACTATGTTATATTTTATTACTATATTATATACGAAGTATGTAATGTAGTATATAATATATACACTATATAATATAATATATAGCATATAATATATAGCATATAATATACTAGTATATAATACTATACAATATAATATAATACTATACCATACTATATAACATAATAATTACTATATTATATGCTTCGTATATATTATAGTGCATCGTAACCATAACAACAAAAACATCCACTCCCATTTAAAAACAAAAACACAACATACGTAAAAACACAACATACGATAACACAAAATAACAGGAAAATAAAAAAATAACAAAAATAACACAAAAATAACAAACAAAAACTACAACACACAACACACAACACACAATCATGGAGGAACCCCTACAGGAAGGACTTAACAATGTAAAAATCCATTCCCAACAAATGAGAAAAGCACTCAATACAAGAGGAAAACTAATGGAAGCTCTAAAAGACTGCTCACAAATGCTTGGGGAACTCAGGACTAACAGTTTGCACCCTAAACAGTATTATGAGCTTTATACAACAATCTTTGACCAGCTTAATAATCTTTCGGAAACTCTAAGAGAATTCCATCCGAATCCTCATTTAGCCGAGCTCTATGAATTAGTACAGTATTGCGGCAATATTGTTCCTCGGCTATATTTAATGATTACTGTTGGTGGTGCATATATGACATGTATTTATAATAATAATAACAATAAAAATAATAATAAAAATAAAAATAAAACTAATAAAAAAGACCAATTGGGAATTGAGTCCCAATTGGGTAACCTCCACATTCCCAATCAGGACGAGAGGGGCGTGCTTGCACGCCCCTCTCATCCTGATTCGGAAACCGAACAAGAAGAAGAAGAGGAAACAATGTGTGAGGTTATGAAAGACATGCTTGAAATGTGTAGGGGTGTGCAACATCCTATTAGGGGTTTGTTTCTTAGATACTATTTATCACAATGTACCAGAAACTGTCTTCCGGTAAACTCCTTAAACGACTCAATTGAGTTTATTATTACAAATTTCATTGAAATGAATAAATTGTGGGTAAGATTACAACACCAAGGCCATTCAAGAGAAAGATTACAACGTATTAAAGAAAGAAAGGAATTACAAATTTTGGTAGGTAGCAATTTAGTACGTCTTTCCCAATTAGATGGTATAACTATTGATCAGTATACTGAAAATATTTTACCGGCAATTCTTATACAAATTGTTCAATGCAGGGATATTTTAGCTCAGGAATATTTATTTGAGGTCATCACTCAGGCTTTTCCGGACGATTTCCATTTATACACTTTGGATCAGCTTTTAAATGCTATAAATAATTTACTTCCGCAGGTTAATGTAAAGCAAATTTTAATCTCGCTTATTGATAGGCTTGCGGTTTATGCTCAGTCGGACCAGTCGGGCCGGTCTAATGACCAGAGTGCTAACGATGGTCATAATAAAAATCTCGGAGGTACTAGTGGGGGTATTGTCTCCAAGAGTGTCTCCACTACTGGTCACGCTAGTGGAGACATTGAAGGTCACACTCATGTAGACACTAATGGCCACGTAGACACTAGTGGATCCTCAAGTGAATCCATTAAGGCACACTCTGATCGCGACCAAGGCCGCGACCAGGATGCTCAGATCATCCCCCCCAACATCCCCCTCTTTGAGATATTCAATTCCCAAATCAAATCAATCATTGCGGCCCACCCAGAATTCACAATTGCCGACATTTCTTCTCTGCTCCTCTCTCTAGCATCACTAAGCATTAACTGCTATCCATCATACCTAGACAATTTAGAGGATGTCTTTAAATACGCCTATGAAATGTTTAACAAATACAGAGAAACACCAGAACTATCAACAGAACCAGCATTATCAAATTATCTCGCATTGCTCACCCTTCCTATTAAATCCTACCCTTCTATTTTAACATCATTATCAATCCCACACTACATCCCGCTACTAGAAGTTCAACCATATACAAACAGTCGCGCTATAGGAAATCTAGTTATACAATCAATCCTTGATAAACACACTTATATTAGAAACCCACAAGATGCAAAACTGTTTTTCAAACTTTTAACTTCCTTAATCAAAAATGGTCGTAAACCACAATCATATTCTTCCACTGCTAGTAATACTATTGGTAACGTTATAGGAGGTACAGGTACAGATACAGTTACTACTACTATTAACAACAACCCAAACACTGCTACAGTGTTTTCAGAAACCGAAGAAACCTTAGAAGAACAGGGAATGCTTGCGAGAGTAATACATTTCCTAAGAAACGATGATATTGATACAAACCTTCAACTATTATACACTGCTAGATCCGCCTTAGCTGAAGGCGGTGATCGTGTGATTTTCACTTCACCATCAATAGTTACAGAGGCTCTTAGTATAGTTAGAAGATACTATTATCACACATTTGTAGACGAAACAGACAAGGAAGCTAAAATAAATTCAACTTTTAAATTTATACATAATATTATTTTTGATTTATACGGTAGAAATAACTCTGGTGCTGCAGAATTAGCTTTACGTTTATTTGTAAACGCTGGTCAGATTGCTGATCAAGTTAAAGTTGAGGAGGTTGCTTATGAATTATATGCACAAGCTTTTACAATTTATGAAGAGGCAATATCAGATTCACGAGCACAATTTCAAGCTATTACAATTATTATAGCTTGTTTACAACAATCACGTAATTTTACGCGGGAAAACTATGATACACTTATAACCAAATGTGCTTTACATAGTTCAAAATTATTAAAAAAACCTGACCAATGTCGTGCCGTATATTTAGCTAGTCATTTATGGTGGGCTACTGAAATCTCTGCTTTAAAGGAGGATAATGAATCAAATTTGTATCGTGACGGTAAAAGAGTTTTAGAATGTTTACAAAGAGCACTTAGAGTTGCTGATGCTTGTATGGATGCATCGGTAAGTATTCAATTATTTGTGGAAATTCTTAACCAGTATATTTACTATTTTGAACAAAGAAATCCTGCTATTGCTGTTAAATTTCTTACTGGGATAATTGAACTTATTAAGACAAATCTTGAAAATGCGGGTGTTGGTAAGACTACAACTTCTAATGATATATCTGAAAACTCTGTTGTTGATGCGCCAAGAAAGTATTTTTTGCGCACTCTTGATTACATTGAGTCACAAAGGGAGGTTGACGAGAGATTTAAAGAAATAACGTGGTGACATTATACAACTGGGGCACATGTTATGTTTGTTAAATATGTTAATTTTTAATGTATTGTTATTACATGTTATCTTAGATAAAGCTATTGTTTATTAGTTTATTATCTATCTATTTCTATATATATATATATTGTTTTGTTTTAGTTATAGTTATGAAATAATTTGTATTGGTTTATCAATGCTTTGAATTCGCAAAGACCTCCTATTACAACAAAAAAATGGAATATTTGATGGGAGGATCCAAATATGTCGAATACTAATAGTTAGTATGGTATAAATACAATAAATACAATAAATAAATAAATAAATAAATAAATAAATAAATAAATAAATAAATAAATAAATAAATAAATAAATAAATACAATACCTTTTGGATAGTTCCGTTCTGGAAATCTGTAGGCGTATATAAAGGCACCAAAGATGTAAGCACCTCCTTCGGTCAAAAGCCACCCTAGTTGAGTTTTCTCAAAAGTTTCATTATACTGGTGGTTAGAGAGATATAAATAAAAAAAAAGTAGATAAACGTAGATAAAATAATAAAAAAAACCAATCAGAAACTTACACCAGAAATGTAAAACCCAGTAGCAATTGGTAATAACCCACTGAGACCAAATAAAACGAAAACAGTAGTTCTTATGTTTCTATAATCCGGGGAACCAAAAGAGTCGTTTAGGGATAAAACTAAGCAAATAGCTGCTAAAAATAGAGTGATTGACCAAAATAAATAACAATAATTAGGGAAATCAGGATTCCAACCATAATATAAAGAAGGAATATAAGAGCCAGTTATAAGTAAAACTATTCCTATATAATCTAATTTCTGAGCCTTTTTACAAACATTTTCACTATGAGAAATTAGCATATGATAACTTGCGCTTAAATTTAGACAAATTGAGGCAGAAAAGGGAAAACAAAAAATCGCGATTTTCTCCACAAGAGGAACAGAATAAATATTTGGCAACCAGTATTCTAAAAATAAAGAACCAATGATGAAAAAAAATATTCCCGGTAACAAATGAGAAAATATATTAATGCTTTCATTATGCAGATATGTTAGACTATATAAACACGATCTGTAATTTCCCTCGCTGTTTCTATATCCTGTTAATACGTATTTATTGTCTTGTTGCCATTTTTCCAATTCCCAAAATTCCATCAGCTGTCGGTTAGCATGGTGTGATGTATAATATAATAAATATAATAGATATAATAATGTAATAATATGATAAATATAATAAATATAATAATATAATAATATAATACCCTTCGATTTCCTGGTAAACGATTTCCCTGTAAAAGGTTGTCTGTTTCTTTCTGATTGTTTATACTTTCATTAGAATTAGCCGATCTTGATCTAAGAATATTTTCATTTGTTTGTGAATGTACTTGAATTGTCATAGTTTAGAAGATTTTATTTATTTTAATTTTTTATTTATTACTATTTTTATATTTTTTTATATTTTTTTATATTTTTTTATATTTTTTATATTATTTTTTTTTTCTTTTTTCCTTTGTCTAGTCTGCAAATCACTTATTTTTCAATCGGGGATAATCCTTTTAAATTGTTTTTAATTTCGCACTTTACCCTATTTGGCTTATTTTGATATTTAAATTAAATTTTTCTTTCTAAATAGTTAGGGTTACAATGGAGCAGATAATTTATTTCCTATTTAAGATAAATTTAATTAAATTTTTCTTATCGTTATCTATTTTGAGTGATAATTAAACGCGAGCAATACGCAAAAATGCGCGAAAAATGCGCGAAAAATGCTTCAAATGGCATTAAAGATTATCAACTTCATTACTTTCATTATTTGATATTATTGTTTATTGTTTATTACTGTCATTATTATTGTTTATTTATAGTATCATTTACTATATTATTATATTATTATCTTATTATTATCCACAGTTAACATGGAAAACAAGTCCCGTATAAAAAATTGGAAATCAAAAATAGGGTCTCGTAAAGAAACAAATTCTAAATTCGAACTTTTATCAAGAACCGGAGACGACAGGTTGGTTAATTATTGTTAATTATTATTATTATTATTATTATTATTGTTATTATTATTATTATTATTATTATTATTATTATTATTATTCTAACTAATAGATTGAAAAATTCCCAAGAAGAACAAAAAAAGTTCTTCTCAAATATACAAAATTCAGTATGAAAGAAAAAAAATAAAATAACATTATTGTAATTATAATTTCTAACTAGTAGTATATGTCATATTGGGCAAATAATCCGGATAAAAATATATGTGATGGTAATATTGATTTAAATGCTACAAAATATGCAGAAATTTCTAAAATTTTATTTCATCTAAGTAAGTAACAGAATTGTTTATTGTTGTTATTATTATTATTTACTAATAAGAGGAATTCTAAGAGAGGCTATTTTGAGTAATGAGGAATCGGCATTTACGAAAAATGTTTTACTTTATTCAATGAGAATAGGAGTTACTTGGGGACATATAGAGACATATTTACCATCAGTATTGGAATTAATATATAAAATACATTTAAAAATACCATTAACAAAGTTAGAATTAAACGAAGTTATTGGAATTTATAGTTTACATGTTTCACATTTAAATCATGATATTAATTTGGCATTTCAGCTAATAGAATTATATAAAATTGATGACGCTTTATTAGAGAAAACAATTTGCTCTTTCGCAGAGTTGGATTATATTACATGGAAATTACGACTAGAAAATGAGAAAGATATTGGGAGAAGAAGAATAATGAAATTTGCTGATAATTATATGACAAAGGAAGCGGTAAAAAGAATTTCTAGTTCGTATTTTGATATGAAAAAATCAGATTTACAATGCATTTTACAGTGTGACTATGAAAAGTTGGTGGAGGATTTACATTGTGGATGGAAATTGGATACAGAAGGGGAAAGAGTGATTATTAGGGCAAGGAGGGTCAAGAAGTGATATTTCGCATTATATTTCGCATTATATTTCGCATTATATTTTGCATTATATTTTTTTGTAAAAAAAATATAATGCAAAAACTATAAGCAAAAAATATAAGCAAAAACTATAAGCAAAAATTATAAGCAAAAAAAACAATGCATAAAAAACAATGCATAATAAATAGGCCAAAATATAGACTAAAAATATAATGCAAAAAATATGCAAAAATATAGACAAAAAATATAATGCAAAAAAAAATGCAAAAAAAAATGCAAAAAATATGCTCAAATATATACAAATATATACAAATATATACAAATCATACACTAACATATGCAAGAATATAGCTGAGATACCAAATACAAAAATACACGCTAAAGCAACTTCATACAACTACATATAAACACACACAATAATAAATAAATATAATATATTAATCACTATCTAACTATTTTTTACCAGATCTACGGTGTTAGTTGGAACAAAAAGAAAAAAAAAAAAAAAGAAAAAAAAATATCTGACAAATCATATAATGAATAAAAATACTAAAACATTAATACCAAGCCATTGTCATGGATTGGTGCTTTACACACTTTTTAATTCCACCCCCTACTAAAGGACCACCCTTTGCTGCCTTTGAAGCCATTTCCTTGCGAGCAGCAGCTTCGGCTTTTTGTTTATTTTTAAAAGCCAAATCGTCTTCGTCGATGTCTTGTGCTTTCTTTTTAGCACTTTTTAATGCTATCAAAAGTAAGTAAGTAAATCATATAATTATAATAATATTACTTACGTTTTAATTTTCCTCCTTGGCGTGATGACATGTTAGTTATAAGAGTTTATGCGTACTTGTTAAGTTTGTATTTATTATTTTTATTATTATTTTTATTATTATTTATTATTTTTATTTATGTGTGCATGTATTTTTTTATGCAAAATAAAGTTTTTAAAAATTGTAGGTTCAAGAGTTTAAATCATAGGAAAATATTTTGGTTTCCATGCCGATATATGCCTTTATCACTTCCTATTTTGGAGTATAATTGATTATTTCCTATTTGGATGTGGGAAATCTTCTTGTTTTAGTCTTTTTAAAGACATAAATCTTATCCATTTCCAGATTGGTAAACGATTTTCTTGTTTAGGAGTAATTACGACTGTGGAATTAGAATTAAACGAAGAAAGTTTATAAAGACATCAAATATTCAGAAATATATTAGAATGAGTATATTTCAATACATTTAGAATACATTTAGAATACATTTAGAATACATTTAGAATACACATAATGAATGCTTTAAATTCCAATTATGATGCTTCTCTAGCAGACAAAAAAGGTACTGAAAAGCCCTTGGGTAGAGAGAAATCTCAAAATGGTATGGGACCTTCAAATACTTGCAAACACTTTAAAAAAGAATTGGATCAAGAATCGGGTCAAGAATCCGGTCAAGAATCTGGTCAAGAATCCAGTTCTGCAAACATATCCGAGTGAGTTTCTTGTTTATCATTTTTTATTGTTAATTTTTGTCAATTTTTGTCAATTTACGTTTATTATGGTTATTGTGGTTATTTAAGATTTACTATTTTTTAATATCTACTATTTAACATAATTAGTTACTTGTCTTTATATTAAAATTAATATCAAGGTTGATATTATTTATATGAATATTGAAATTAGTACTAGCATGGATTAATTGCATTTTATTTTGCATTTTATTTGCATTTTATTTTGCATTTTATTTTGCATTTTATTTTGCATTTTATTTTGCATTTTTTTTTGCATTTTTTTTTGCATTTTTTTTTTTTTTTTGCACTTATTGCAATTATTGGTATTTATTTATATCTATTTACGATCAATTACAATTGGTTATTTTTATTATTATTATTATTATTTTATATTTTCCTTTAATGTATTTGTTTATCTTTTTGTGTATTTATTTTTTGAAAAGGGGTTTTTTTTGTTTTGAATTCAACTTATTTAGTTAATTTATATTATCTTTCTAATATCTTTTATTTATTTTATTTTATATTTCAATGTATTTTAATTTTATTTATTTTTTTAATTTTTTTATCTTTTTTTTTAAATTTAATTTAATTTATTTATTTTTTTAATTTATTTATCTTTTTTTTTTAATTTAATTTGATTTCTTTATTTTATATTTCAATATTTTTTAGTTTAGTTTTTTTTTTTTTAATTTAATTTATTTAGCTATATTTTTCACTTCACTAACAATTTAGATCAACCCAGGACTTCGAAATCATTTCTCGAAGAAAAAGAAGACAAGAAATACTTGAATCAATACAAAAACGAAAACGAAAAACATCAAATAATTCTGATGTACCTAATAACAATCTTTCAAATGAAATAAACAATTCCAGCCAACAGAATGAAACCAATGAAGAAAATCATATTGATGAAATAAATAACATTGAAGAGAAATACTCTTCAGACTCTGATGACATGTTTTCCTTAGATGACAGTGACGAAGAGGTTAATAGTAATAATAAAACACTAAAACAAGTTACAATTAAGTCGAATGCGAAAAAATTCGATCCTTCTCTACTAGATAATTGGGACGATTCAGAAGGTTATTACAGGATAATTTCAGGTGAATTGTTAAATGAAAAATATCTAGTACAATCAACAGTTGGTCGGGGTGTCTTTTCCACAGTAGTACGTGCAGAAGATGTAAGTGGTAGTAGTAATAGTAACAATAATAGTAACAATAATAGTAACAATAATAGTAACAATAATAATAACAATAATAATAACAACAACCTTGTAGCTATAAAAATAGTTCGCCATAATGAAACTATGTATAAAATAGGACAAAAAGAAGGCGAAATATTAAGAAAACTAAGTAATTCATCAAAAAACTCATACATAATTAAATATTACGGCGAATTCGTTCATAAATCTCATTTATGTCTGGTATTTGAATATATGAGTATGAATTTAAGGGAAGTTTTACGTACATATGGTCGTGATGTTGGATTGAATTTAAATGCTGTTAAAATTTATGCAAAACAACTATTCTACGGTTTAGCTCATTTAAAAGAATGTAAAATTATTCATGCTGATATTAAACCCGATAATATTTTAGTAAATGAATCAAGAAATCATGTGAAAATTTCTGATCTTGGTTCTGCTTGGGATACAGAATCTGAAAGTTCAAATGAAATAGCTCCATATTTAGTTTCACGTTTTTATCGTGCTCCTGAACTTATTCTTGGTTGTCCATATGATTTTTCTATTGACGTTTGGTCAGTAGGTTGTACTTTATATGAACTTGCAACTGGTAAGATTTTATTTCCAGGTTCAAATAATAATGAAATGCTTCAATTAATGATGGAAACAAAAGGTAAAATATCTCATAAATTATTAAAACATGGTGAATTGACTAATAATCATTTTGATCAAAATTTAGATTTTTTATCCACAACCCAAGTTGATTCTGTAACAGGTAAACCAGTAGTTAAAAAATTACAATTTTTAAAACCTATCATGGATATTAGATCAAAACTTTTAAATTATTCTTCTAATGATTCAATTGATCCAAAAATGATGATTGCCTTTAGTAATTTATTAGATAAATGTTTAAACCTTAATCCCGAAAAGAGAATTTCCCCTGAATTGGCTTTACAATCATCTTTTTTAATAAATGATTGGAAGGGTTGATAATGTATATATTAACTGTTTATATTGTGTTGATTTTATTTGATATTTTTCTTATAATTAATTATTTATTATAAAAACAATTGATTCTTATCTCTTTAATTATTATATAAATGTCTATAACTTATAATGACAATTTAAACAAAACGAGTAATGAATTAAACAAAAATTAATAGCAATAGCAAATTATAGTGAAAGAAATAGTCAATAAGAAGAATTGAAATGATGACTTAAAACAAACGACTTATAAATTAAAACAAATAACAAAAAAAAAAAAAAAAATAGACATATAAATTAAAACAAACAGAAAAAAAAAAAAAAAATAGTAGTTAATGGTGGTACTTGAGTATTATGAGAATATTATATTTTTTTTATTATGATTTTTTATTTTCTCTTTTTATTTTATTTTTATTTTTTTTTTATCTTCTTGAGTTATGATGTACCTACCATATCATCTTCTAAATATACCACCAAATCCTGAACCTTTCGATACTCTAAAAGGATGAGCTTCAGTATTGAAAACATAGTCATCTAAAGAAACTACATCAGGTTCGGAAAATAACAGATAGCAATATTTTAAAGTTTCAGCTAAGAAATAAGATTCCATTGTATCATCTAAAGGTGAATTGGTATCTAAAACGTTCATAACGGCAGCATGAGCAATCTCTGTGCGGGTATATTTTTCAATTGAAGAAAATAATTCCCAACCACGATCTTGCCAGGAACGATCACCAGTTGTACGATACATATAAAATACAGATTCAATAACTTCAGGTCTAAGATGATATTCAGGACTAATATATGCATAAAAATTTGGATTTTTACCCTTTCCAGGTCCAATTTCATACTCTGGTTCATTCTCGTCCTTTTTATAAACACATTTTTCTTTATCAATTACTTCTAAGTCCTCATCTAAGTCACATGCATCTGTAACGACAACCATTTCAGGCATAAGACCAGTTGCAGTATGATTTGCGATCCATAAACAACCATCTGTAAGCTTACCAGCAGTTTCAAGATCCTTTGGTCTATTAAATAATTTTCCGCCTAAAGCGTACATACCACCTAAAAAGCAAGCAAGATGAGAATTTTCTAAAGTTTTTGCTGCACTATTATCAGATTGAACTACTAAACTGGCAGGCCAAATTATATCAGGATTATCTTCAACTAAAGGACGGAATAATAAATTTTTATTTATTGAAGTTACAACACCTTCATAAAATTCACGATATTCTTGGGCAGGACCAGGACCACCACCTAATAATTGAAATTCCTTTGGGAAATATTCATACATTGAATCAACCATTCCACCAACTGTATATCTACGATCAAAACTCCTTGAAAACTCGACCGGTTTCTGTGGTAAACATTGTGTTAACATATAATCAGAATTTTTTATAAAAAAGGAATCTGTTTCAGTTTTATCAACACTTTCAAGATCCCATTTTTGAGATGCATCACTTCTTTGTGCATGACCGATTGGCTTGCAACCTGAAACATCGATAAAAACAGGGAAAAGATAAGGAATATCGGTGTCTGGAGCAACATCTATAAAAGCTTCAGTAATTCTATGAACAGCATCGAAATATTTATCATCACCAGTTATTTGCGCTAATCGTGTAAATTCAACGGTTAAGGACGTAATTTCTGCAATAACAGCATGTGCTGGGGCTCTATGTCTACCTTTATTATGTTCTCGTACAAGTGGTGGATGGAAACCATATTCACCAAAATCCATATAACCATTTTTGGCTGCATCTGAGATTGCTTTTAATTTCTTTTTATCTTCTTCATCTTCTGGAGAAAAATCCCAAAGGAAATAATTTAAGGGCATACGATTTGGAGTATCAAAAATACCATAAAGTAATTCACCAAGTTCTAAGGCCTTATTATATAAACGCTTATCATTAGCACCTGAGATATCATAAGCAGAAATTAAACCACCCAAATATCTAATTACTGTTTCAAATACGGGGATTTCATTTCTATTTGCGACGGTGAAATCGATTTTATCAACTGCTTTTACAGCTTCTTCGAATTCGTCTTTGAGACCGAGAATATAAAGCATATCTAAGGAATCGACTAAAGTTGCAGCCCAACCAGTGAAAGGATCTTTATATGATTGGGAAATTGGTGTTAATTCATCATGTAACCACGCAAATTTTTTATAAGAATTCCAAGCATGTAAGAAAGTTTCTTTAATTTTTTCTAATCTTAAAAGTCTAACTTCTTTTTCCTTTGCAGTTTCTACAGGGAAAGTGGCAGCCTGAATTTTAGAAAAACCGTCATTAGCACCATCAACGGAGGAATCATCATTATTCCCATTGTAATTATTATGTTTGCCATTTGGAAGTGGGATTATATTTTTCACTGGATAGTATTCAAATTGTTTTAAATGATTAGATTTTGGTTTTAGTGTATCATTTAAAGCAATATTATCCACCTTTGTTCCACCTGAAGCGTAATAATAACTTTCTAATCTATCAAAAACCTTTGGATCATTAATATCTTCAGTAATTTTAACGGGACCATTTGCTGAATCTTGTAATTCCAAATATTCTTTATTAATTCTAAACACATTTTGTCCATTGTGATAATTGTATTGTAAAGCGTTTAAGTTATTAGATGAGTGATAATTGTGCACTTTTCTATTTGTTTTCTGAAGATTGGAATATATGATGTATACGAATAGTAAAATTACCAAACTGTATATAAACGATCTTATCTTCCTAGGTCTCAATAGGGTTTTGACATTGTGAATCGAAATGTTTTTCTTTTTTTCACCAGATTCGAAGCCCATAGTGGGTTAGAATTTGAAAATGAAAGTTTAAATATTTGAATTAATAATTTGATTAATAATTTAAATTCAAATGTTTAAATTTAATATTGTAAATTAATATTTAAATTTGGTATTTAAATAAAAGTGAATTATGAATAAAAACTCTAATTTATCTCTTAATCTTGGATATTTGAATGCAAATAATTTGAGTTTGAGTTTGAATTTAAATTTAAATTTAATTTTTTTAAATTTCCAATTTCTAATTTCAATATCAAATTCAAATATTTATATACCCTGGAATGCTGATTCCTAGAGGAACTAGACAAATAAAGTGCTAAGTAACCAAGCAAATAAGCAAGTAAATAAGCAAGTAAACAAGTAAGTAAACAAGTAAATGAACTAGTAAATGAACTAAATGTGAGTTAAATGCAGGTCAACAAAAATCAACAAAATCAACAACAAACAACAAACAACAAACAAACAACAACAAACAAAAAAATCAAGTTACACGTCTCAGTTTCGGTCTGCTCACAAATAAAAAAACTAAAATTCACTAGATGAGTTTTTAGTTCGTTTTTAGAGATGAATAATTAAATAATTAACTAATTAATTAATCAATTAATTAGTTAATTAAAGGTTATTAAATTTAATTAAATTTGTCTATCAATTACCTAAGCATGATCGGTTGGTTATGTAATTTCATTCGGTTGGTTATGTAATTATATTGAGTTGTCAGCTTAGTTTTGCACGGATCTGGCAGACTTTCTAATGAAATCTGTAAAACATAATATAAAATCGTTCAAAATCGGTCCAAATCGGTCGAAAGCGTTCAAAATCGGTCAAAACTTTTTCAAATCTACGTAACTGAACAGCTGTCAAAAAGGAAAAACTACTAACGACCACTAATACGAGTAAACAGCAAATGAAATGCACTAGTAACATTAATAATAAACAAAACAATTATTTGTGTCTAGAATGACCTAGGGACAAAATGAGTAACAAGTAATTTCAAAATGAACTATCCGACGGAAATGCAAATCGTAAAAACGTAGAAACGTAAAGTACATACACATTAATTAATAATATGATAAAATATAGTAAATAGTAAATACATACATAGTAAATACATACATAGTAAATACAAACATAGTTAATACAATAACAGAAATATTTAATAACTGGTAGACAAAACTGAGTGACTCTCACGATACCCTAGTGTAAATTAATTTGCTGTCCCTAACTGTATAAGCTAACTGCTGTCAATAAACCTCCACTAGTCACAATCACTGTTGTTTTCAAGACAACCAGGCAGATTCCAGGAATTCCATATTACATTTGTAGCAAGTTCTTGAACTAATATTTTAACGTCTACTGGGAGTTATCATTTATTCAGTCTATGGGTTACAGTTTGTTTTCGTTTTGATTACTATATCTGTGTTTGTTTACGTACTTGATCTATTGACCATATATGAAAATATAAATATAAACACAAGTGTAATTATCATAGTCAATAACATAATAATTTAAATGTTTCATTAATAATCCATTTCCCAAAATGATCCAAACAAAACAAAAACAGAAAAGACAAAAGAATAAACTAGAAAAAAGATGACATGTACAAGTAGATAGCATGTAGAAATAAATAGAAATAAATATAATAATTAGATAATAGATAGAATCAAATAGATAACAAACTGATAATACACGGTAGACAAAAACTCTATCCTATGTCTTAAGCGTCCTTTATTTTTATTCTTTATTTTATTCTTTACTTTTATTTTTTTTTTTTTATTTTTTTTTTGTCTTTGTTTTATTTTTTTTTTTTTTTTTTTTTTTTTTTTTTTTTTTTTTTTTTTTTTTTTTTTTTTTTTTTTTTTTTTTTTTTTTTTTTTTTTTTTTTTTTTTTTTTTTTTTTTTTTTTTTTTTTTTT
>JAJMCZ010000092.1:0-11836 GCA_030573245.1 Ascobotryozyma americana | reverse complement strand
AATATTAAACAGAAAAAATTCGCATAATAAAGTTTCTTTGTCTCTAATGATCCAATGGTTCACCAAATGTTATAGGCGCTTGTAAAAGACTTTTCCCAATTGTCTCTGAAAATGATTCAGATGACAAAGGAAATGCATTTGAATTCGAACTCAGAATTATGTCTGTATCTGTGTTTGTATTTGTATTTGTATTTAATATATTGCCACTTTGTACTGTAGAACCAACCGATAAAGCACATTTAGTAGATGAAGCAACAGACGTTGAAGATGAATCTGAACATATTGTTGCTGAAAATCCTGATTCTGACTCCGTCGAAGATGATCTAGAATCAGATGAACATGAAAAAGAATCAAATGCAAGTTTTTCTTGTTGGTTATTGTTCATATTATTGGTTTTTTTATTAATATTATTAGTATTAACATTCTTTCCATTTATATCACCATTCCTCGCTTGCAAATTAGAGGTACAAGAATCAATGGATAAATAATGTGAATCCTGTTGATTATTTTTTTGTGAACAGATTGAATAAGCTGCAATATTATTTGAAATCAGTTGAGTTTTCTTTTGTTGATTTATTGGTGAACTTTTAGTAATTTTATATACCCCAGGTGGATTAGCACGAGGAGATAATAAAACATTTTTCTTATAACCAGAGCAATTTAAGTTTGACTTTGAATTTGCATTTGAGTTTGCATTTGCATTGATTTCTGATCCATTAATTCGTTTATTATTTTGACTAGAAAGCATTAAACATCTTAATCCAACTGTGGCATCGGTATTAAACAAACTTAATTCCTTTCTATTATAATAGCTTGAAGATGGATTATAAGCAGGTTCATCAACTCCAGTATTAGCATTAATTAAATATTGTTGCGGTTGTTCTAAAATTCGTTTATTATTCTTTCTTAAAGGAGAAAGTAATGGAGACATAGGTGATGAATTATCAAATGTTGGTGGTGATTTACAAATAGGTGTAGGAGGAGTAGGTGGTACCCAATTCCCATCTCTTCCAAACGATATATTTAATTTACCTAATTTAAAATGATTTTGATTTTGATGTTGCTGTTGCTGTTGCTGTTGCTGTTGCTGTTGCTGTTGCTGTTGCTGTTGCTGTTGCTGTTGATGTTGTTGTTGATGTTGTTGTTGATGTTGTTGTTGATGTTGTTGTTGCTGTTGCTGTTGCTGTTGCTGTTGCTGTTGCTGTTGCTGTTGATGTTGATTCTGATGATGATTTTGATATTGTAATGGAGAAGACATTGGTTGCTTAGTATTTTTAAAGTAAAACTGAGGTTGAGGGGGAGGTTTTAAAATGTTTGGATATAGCGAAGGAGAAGAAGAACGTATATCATTATATATTCTATTTGTTGGTGAATATATATTTATTTTCCCAGTTGTAGGAGTCATATTATTCTGAATATTTTGAATATTTTGAATATTTTGAATATTTTGCATATTTCTTGGAGATGAACCAGGGGTTGAAGGAGTTACAGGATAAAAATTATGATACAAATTTCTGTGTGGAGTATTTGGTGATTTAATAAAAGTTGAATTAAAAACAGGTGAAGGTGATCCAGAAGTTATAGATGTAGGAGGTGAAATTATTCTAGGATTTGGTAATATGTTATTATTGTTATTATTATTATTATTGTTATTGTTATTGTTATTATTATTATTATCTTCATTTATTGTAATAGGAATATGTGGATGGTGTAATGGAGGAGTAGCAGGAATTTGAAGAATAAAATTATTTGAAGGAAGCTTATTAGTATTTAGAGGTTGTGGATGATGAATATTATCTTCAATTGATACTTTTGTATCATTTTGTGAAGCAGAATTAGTACAAAAAGATTTTACTTTTAAAACTCTTTTGCGAAGTTCTGGTAAAGTAATTCTTGTAAGTGGATTGAGATCAAATATTGAAATAAGTATATCAAGACATTCATTTGTAACAGGTAATATATCCCCTAAAATATAAGGATTTTCTTTATATCTTCTAAAAGTTGCATCTTCAATTGAAGCTCTTCTCCATGGGTTTCTACCGCAGGTCATATTGACTAAAATAACACCTAATGACCAGACATCATTTGCAGCGGTTGAATAACCATATTCAAATTGTGGTACTGAAGATGTTGGTTTATGACAAGCAATTCTTCTTCGACAGTTTTTATTATCAGAAATTATTTGGTGAAAGTTTGACGCTCTGTTTGTATATAAATTGTCATTAGGTGAGAAATTATTTTGCGGCGTTGTTGGAGAATAGGCCGATCTTTTTAAATTCGGGGATGTGTTTTTAGGTGTATTTTTAGGTGTGTGTGTAGAACCAAATTTGAATTGGTCCAATTGTGTTTTGTCGTGTGTTTTGATATAGTTATTATCGATATGGTTTGTGTTATTTGTGTTGGGGACACTTCTAGTGGAAACATTGGAAACATTGGAAACACTTGATACATTGGAAACATTTGTTGGTAATTGAAGAGAATGTGAATTATGTAAATCAGGAAGTGAAACATCTGGAGGATTGAAAACACATTCTGGAGACATATAAAAAACTGAGCCACAACCGAAATCAAAAGAAAAGGATTCATTTGTTGATAAACCGAAATCAGCTAAAAGAAGAGAAAAGCCATCATTTGCAACCATAATATTTTCTGGCTTTAAATCCCTATGATAAATACCATGAGAATGACAATATTGTAAAGCATCAATTAGTTGTAAAAAAGCGATTTTAATTATTTTATCACAGCCAATATATTTTTTACCTTCAGTTATGTTTGTAAACAAATCCCCATTTGGACAATAGTCAAGAATCATATAAACAGTTTCATCCGATTCCAAAATTTCGACAAGTGATAAAATGTTTGGATGTGAATGGCAAATTGAATGCAGATAAAGTTCTCTTTGTTGAAACAGTTTCTGTCTACTGTCTAAGCCTCTTCTAGGCAAAGCTTTGACTGCTCTTGAGATTTTGGAAACGTGGTCATAAGCGGCATAAACGGCTCCATATGCTCCTATGCCTATAAGCTGTGTTAATTCGATTCGTCCGTCTAAAACTTGACCTAATCGGGATAGCAGGTATTTTTTTGGCAATGACTGGCGCATGATAGATAACTTACTTGTAAATTATAATAATTATAATTTATTTATAATTTATAATTTATAATTATAATAATTATAATTTATTTATAATTTATAATTTATAATTATAATATATTATAATTTATAAATGGCTAGATGAGATTATAACTAAATTTAGAATTCCTCAACAATTATAATATAATTGCTATAAGTGTGGTTAATAGATCGCAATTCAATACTAGATCGTATAATTAATTGTACCGTCAACTTGATTTTGATTTTGTTCGTAATTCGTGATATTTAAGTTTAAGTTACAAGGGAGTAGAAATGTACAGAAGCAAGCAATATAATAATAATAGTAATTAAAATTTTAATTTTAATTACTGTTATTTATTATTGCTATTATTAACTATAGAACCAAATTAGCAATTCTAACTGTATCGTATTCAAGGGTTGTACTTAGTAACCAGACTAGAACGGGCAGTATTTTTAAAAATGCCAAAAAAAAAAAAAAAATGCCAAATCCAAAATCCAAAATCCGAAATCCGAAATCTAAAAGAATGCCAAATGCTTAAACTAAATTCCAAAAAAGAATGCTAAATGCCAAAAAAAAAAGATGCTAAATTCCAAAAGCCAACACCAAAAAGAATGTAAACCAATTTGTTATTATATAGTAGGAAAGGTGATTTTTAGAATTATCAAGTTGAAATTTACAGAAATCAAAAAAAAAAACTATTTTTAATTTGAAATTTAGAGCAATTAAAAAGTTTAATTATTAATTTTTAAATTTGATTTTGAGAAATTCTTTTTTTGAGAAATCCTTTTTTTTTTTATAGTTCCCACCTTGGTTGGAAATCAAGTTGAATTATATAGGAGGAAAAATACAAGGGATGGAAAATAAAATTAAAAAAAACGGGAGTTACCCTTTTTTGGATATTACTTTCCAAATTAGGTTTAATTTCGCCGAATATAGGTTTGCACACTAGCCGAAAAAGGATAAATTTTTATTTTTTGTGTGGATGTAAAAAAGAATGAAAGAGAGAAAAAAAAGAACAAGTATAAGAAGAAATAGTGAAAATAGTAAAATAGTAAATAATATAATAGTAAAATAGTAAATAATAAAATAGTAAATAGTAAATAATATAATAGTAAAATAGTAAATAATAAAATAGTAAAATAGTAAAATAAGGTGTATTGTATACAAGCACTATAAATGTCAGTTATACTTACGATGCATTTGTGTTGTTGTTGAATTTGATAGTGATGTGAAGAAACAAGTGATTGTAAATAATAAATATATAAATATACAAATATACACTATAATACTATGAATGTATATATAAATGTAAATATGAATGCGAATGTAAATATATGAATATATAATATATGAATATATAAATACAAATATATATATATATCAATCGATTATAATATTATATTTATAAATTTAACCAAGAGTATTCCACTTGTATGTATTCTACTTGTATGTATTTTTTTAAAATAATCTACTATATATATATCTACAATCTACGCTATATATATCTACAATTTATTAATATTTAATTAAAATCTCCTGTAAATCATTGCAATCAGCTATTTTATTCATTATGCATTATAAAGATTTTTCTTTCCATTTCCAATACAATAAACGCTATTGTGACAAAGAATGTGAATAACTAATATATAATATAATAATATATAATATAATAATATATAATAATATATAATATAAATAATATAACACTATTAATAGAAATAACAGAAATAATAGAAATTAACCTTACTGTACCATTCCATTGCAATTCCCGTATTTTCAACTGTATTCTATTAATGATTATGTAATTTTAAAAATATGTTTATAATAATCTCTACATTGGTATGTAATTTAGTCCATTTTATTACAAATTTACCTTCCTGCCCATTCGCACACTCTTCTACTTTTTGTTTCTAGACAGACAAAGGAACCAACAAAAAAAATAAAATGAAAAAATAAAAAAAATAAATAAATAAATAAAGAAATAAATAAATAAATAAAAAAATTTAAAAAAGCACTTGTGAAGCGCTTACTTGTTAAATTATAGAAATGATGTGCAAGGAACCCTTTAATAAATATGAAACATCAGATTGTTACTAATAAGTTTGTATTAATTATAAGAAATTTTATTCATTTTACGATTACGGTTTTGATTTACAAAGCATAATTTTGCATTTTAAGCGGTTATCAATCTGAATGTGAAAGACGAAGAGGAGCAATTAGAAAGAAATAATGGAAATAATTAAAACAATTAAAAATAATTAATTAATTAATTATTTAATAATAAATATTTAGCTAATAATAAATAAATAAAATAATAAATAATTAAAAATAATTAAAAATAAGTACATAAATAAATAGCTAATAAAAATAATTAAAAATAAATAAATAAATAGCAAGTGATAAATATTTATAACAATTAATAATAATAGCTAATAATAAATAAATATTTATAACAATTAATAATAATAGCTAATAATAAATAAATATTTACAGTAATTAATAATAATAGAAAATAATAACAATCCGTTCTAGATCAATCACAATTCATTGTATTCTTTATTGTTTCACAAATTACACACTTTTTTTATTTACTTGTCCATTACAATCTTTTTTATTCTCACAGGGATGCTTATCAATGTCTGTTACGTAACTAGCCATTATAACTAACCCCTTGATATATGATCTAATAATAGTATCTAGTTTAGTCTATAAATAATCTAATAGTCCAATAGTTAACAAACAATCTCATAATAACCTAATAGTTGCCGCTGTTTTCTTTATTCCTAAATAGGAAATGTAATTAGTTTTTTTACAATTAAGCGAAAAAAGGATATTTACGTAATAATAAATCTAAATTATATAAGAATATTAACAATTTGAATACAAATGATAATTTATCATCCTTTATATCCAATACAAAAATCATATCTAATTATATTAATATTAATATTAATATTTATAAAAAAAGCCACCTCACGCTAGTCCATTTTGATATTAACTCCCTCTAGTTTACCCTAATTTACTTCGCTAGCTATTTATGAGTGTTTTTTCAGTCGGCTGCATGTTCGTTTTGTCTTTATTATTAATTTATGGTATTTAGCTTGTTTTATATTATTATATTTAATATTAATATATTATTATTTACTCCTATTAATATTTACATTACTATATTATTTATTCCTATTATTATTTATTCCTATTATTTATTCCTATTATTTATTCCTATTAATATTTACATTACTATATATTATTATTGTAATATCGATCTTTCTTCGTACTTACGCCCCTGGATGTCATTTGGGCGCTTTTTAAACTCAATTAAAAGGGTGTGTGATAAAGCAGCGGTGTAGGGTATATGTGTGTGGGTAGGGTGGGTGTAGGTGTATAAAGCTAAGGGTTTTTAACAATCCACGTGACTCCGCTAGAATTTGATATAACTAAATACCCTAATCTGCTCCAAGATAAAGCCACAATCTCATTTTTAGTAGATCCAAATCCAACCCCACCTTTAAAACAAAGAGAAGATTCACCCCTTTCAATTAAACTTCTAGAATTTAATGTACCAATTAACCTTAAAGAATCAGAAATATTATCTTTCTTCCTTGTTTTCTTACGAGGACATGTAAATCTTCTTAAAAGGTGAAATAAATTTATTCTTCCATGATTATCTCCACTTGCACAAAATGGATGATTTGATCCAGTCCCTATTGCAGTTAACCATTGTGTATTATTTGTAAATGATTCATTTAATCCTTGTTTTTTATTATCATTATCATCATCTTCTTCAATTGTATCTTTAGATGATGCACCAGCATTTAAATTTATTTGTGAACTAAAATATCCAGTTCTACCAGATATAGAACGAATCCCATTAGTATCTTCCACATGTAGAAATCCACATATTGATGAACTATATATAGATAATGGGGGGAAAACTGTTGTTCTTTTAACTGTATAAATATTTGGTATACTTGTTAATAAATCACTTCTAGATATTCTTAAATATCCATCTGTACTAGTTGTACATATTAAAACTTTTCTTTTTTTCATATAATCTTCAATGTTATTGTTTAAACAAACTCCTGTACTCATATCCCCACTTGATATACTTGTTATTAAACTACCATGTATTCTTCTATGACATATTGGTATATTATATATTCTATTGTCATTGTTTTTTTCAATACCCAATGTTTTTAATCGTAAATCAAATATTCCAATACAACCAGATGTTAATCCAACAGCTAATTGATTATAATTAATCCAATCTATAGTTGTAATTGTATCATTTTTAATATAAAATTCTGCTTTAGCTTCAATTATGTTAAGATCAATTATTTTATTATTGTCATTATTAATATATTTCCAAACATCTGCGTCTAATATCCTTGCTCGACCATCATGAAACACAACTGCAAATTCATTTCCAGTATAACCATCTCTTCCTTCAAATTTATCCCTACGTATTTTTATATCCCAACATGATCCCCATTTGTGATGTAAACGAGCACGCAATACTGATTCGATCTGTACATTCTCATTATTATTTTCATTGTTGTCTTCATGTGTTATTATTTCCCATATCTGTATTTGTCCATCTCCTAATATAGATTTATCAAAAACGCCAACAGTTTTGTTACTTAATCTTTCTTGATCACATTCTTGCTGACCCATAAAGGCGATTATAATGAAGTCCCTTATGTGTGTATTTTTTACTTTATCTTCTACACTGTCTAATTTACTATTTTTATCTTCTGTACTAAAGGATGTACATGCAATTGAAGTAATTCTTCCAACAGTATCTATTAGTAAACCCGAGGGAATAATCGAGCCTTTATTTATTCCTACATTTATAAAAGGGTCATCATTGATAGATTTTAGTTTTTCTAACCCGTCGTTTTTATTTGGAGTCCATATAGTGAATTTTGACAAATGATCTTCTTGTGAAATATAAATTTTATCAATCGATACACCTAAATCGGCTAATTTATTATCATTTAAGTATTTTTCAACCTTCATGTTGGGTAATTTATTGTCTTTATTTGTGATATCTGATTTATCTCCATTTAAAGTCTTATTATTTGAAGTATTATTTGAAGTATTATTTGAAGTATTATCTGTATTATCTAAAGTCTTGTCAATTAAAGCCCTATTGGTTAAATCGTTTCGCACTGAATACTTGCTAATTAACTCCTCTGAATTGATTAGGGAACTTTTTGAAATCCATAACTCATTTATCCATATATTTCTGTACTCTGAAAATTTCAAAATACAGTTTTTATCATGTCCGTAGGTACCATACATTACTTCTGATAATGCTGAATATTGTTGTGACAGTTTTCTATTTGATATGTGTATAAATCCGCTGCTATTGGATGGTTTTCCTGTTGAATTTGCGTTGGATTTTGTACCATTTTTTGCGATGTTTTTCACATCATTTTTTGCAATATTTTTTACATCATTTTTTATGCCGTTTTTATTTTTATTTTTTGTTTTTGTTTTTGTTTTTTGTTTTTTGTTTTTATTTTTTTCATCGTAAAAATCCGAATCGTCATCAATTTCGTCGGTTTCACCGACTTCATTCTGGTCATTCTGGTCATTCTGGTCATCAATCTCTATAGAATCCAAATCTGGATCCACTTGGTTCTTATCAGTATTTTTAGTATTTTTAGTACTTTTCCCTTCAACCTTTTTAAACATTTCCCTTAGGTTTAGTTGTTTTTTACCATTTTCCTTTGATTTCGTCCTTAAATTCATGTCGCTACTTCTGAATAGTGTAAATAGAAATTCGTAAATTTGCGTATAAATCTTGCATATAAATTTTGCATATAAATTTTACATACAAACCGTAAATGTTAATTTCATTATGTGTTAAAATGCGAAATTGCTAAGTTCAAATTCATCTTTTCCATTCTTCATAGGGTTAAATTAAAGAAAAGTGAGTTTGAAGGTAACCATATGTGTATGGATTCCTATATACTTTTTGGACAAATTCACGTAATCCTAAAGGATTACTTGAATTTTTACATTTTATGTTGGGATTTTATATAGTTTCCATAGAAAAAGTGTAGTCCTCTGGAAACCCATACATTTTCACCATGTTTCAGGATTAGCTTGGATTCCCACTGTACTTTCCACCATGTCACGGTTTCCGCAGGTTTCCATACGATCATTGGGCAGTTATGTGGGCAGTTATTTACTCCTCCTGTACACTTTCCACTGGATGGCCTAAACTATTTTCCTTACCCTATTAGATTTACCATAACAACTCTCTACGTAGATATTTGATTTATACTAAAACTGGCCCAATCTTAAAAAGTGGTCTTAAAGATCTTTAATTTTGAAACCTTTAAACCTTGAAAATAAATATGGATATGGTTATGGATATTCCAAATGACGCTGTGTGCTGGATTTGTTTGGAAAACAAAAAAGAAAATTTAAATAAAATTTGGCGTCATCCTTGTAAATGTTCGCTTGTAGCCCATGAAGATTGTTTACTAGACTGGTTATCAACTACGGTAAAAAATAAATGTCCACAGTGTAATTCAGTTATTGAGATTAAATACAACTATTTCTATAGTGGTGTATTAAAAACATACTATTTTTTTATAAATATTTTCAACAAACATACTTGCAATTCGATTTTAATTGTGACAAGTTTTTCATTCTTAACCTCAACTTTGTATTCATTTTTGTTCAATTTGGGTTCTAATATAATACGAGTAACTTGTGATTATTCTACAATTTCTTCTCTAGGGTTGGACAATAATTTGAATAATTTGACTAATTTGAATCATTTGAATAATTTATATGGTAATAATTTATATGGTGTAAATAAAAAATCAATGTTAATCTCATTTATTCCCATTGCCTTAATTATTTCACCTTCCTCTTCTAGTTTGGTTGATTTTATTTTTACTATTTTAACAACTACAGCTGTTAATATCAATAAAAACGCAATCACAAATTCATATACAAATAGATTAAATAATATCATCAACTCCCTAACTTCGTTGACTTCGGTTTTTTCCATATATAATAATAATACTTTAAATGATAATATAAAGATTTTTAATATTTTTAACATTAATAATTATTTTAATAATTATTTTAATTTAAATTATTCAATGTCTAAAATCTCTATTGCCTCTCCTCAATTTACTCTACTGTTGCTTCCTTGGTTAAGACTTTTCTATTTTTCTTTTTACAGAAATATAATACAGCCAAAACTCGATTCATGGAGAAAACAGTCTTTTATATCTATTTATGACAATAATGTAGACAATAATTTAAATAATAATATAAACAATAACATAAACAACAATATAAACAACAATAGAGAAGTCGCTATTGCTATTCTAGTTGCCGCTTTTGAAAATGATGGTCTAGATCATAATCAAGCACTAATTGAAGCAGAAAATAGGTTACAAAATAACATACAAGAAGTTAATTTTGAAATTAATAACAACAACAACAACAACAATAACAACCAAATTGATGGCCCTCTGGTAACAAATTCAACCTTCACTTCTAGATCTGTAACTGCTCTTTTGTTCCCTTTTATGTCATCTTACTTTGCTCCTATACTCTTTAAATCAACCTCTAGTCTCTCAAAATATTTATTGAAAAAATTCCCAACTTCTTCTACACACTCTACATTTTCATCTGCAATTATATCATGTTTAAAAGCTTCTTCTATAGGTCCTAAAGACAAATTTACTCGCACTGTTATTGCAGGCTGTGTTTTAATTCTAACACGTGATGCTTTTTTTTGTTTATTCACTTATCTACAACTAATAGCAAGAAAATCTCAACATGTAGTAGATTATGATTCAAAAAGAGACCCACATTCTACTGTTATACCAAATAATACTACATTTTCAAGAATTTCAAATAGACTAAACCATTTCTGGAATTCTTTTATAGGAATCGTAGATTTCAGAGTTGAAATAGAACATGGGCTTTAATGTGATCTATAATACAGTATATTTATTGCTAACTACAATTTGAAATGAATTCATTGCTGTTTTAAACTTTATTAATTACATATACTTGCACATAAAAATACAATCCATCCTTCATTCATAACCTTTACAAAAAAATGTATTCTTTGAATAATAAGTAAAAAAATTTAAAAATATATTGACAACTCTGGGATTCGAACCCAGGCCCCCGAAGAGATCAGGACCTTAACCTGACGCCTTAGACCAACTCGGCCAAATTGCCTAGTAATGTAAAATTATTTTTTCCACCTTCTTTTCATTTTTACAAACATTGTTAAAAGTGTTTGCAGTTTTTTTTATGCTTACTATTTACAATTACACAACATTATTTATTAACAATAGTCATTAAGAGTAAAAGAGCAATGAGAAAGTATCGAGTAACTCTATTTACGGCAACCTATTAATAATCACAAATAGCTTATAAGTAATTAGATAGTAATACATAGTAATATGTACAAAAAAGTGGAAACAAAGTATCAATATTGTTAATAATCATATTATACAATTTGCTTAAAATGTGTTTTTGTTGAGAATGAGAAATTATTCTCAACATTTTACCCTGATAACGTAGTCATGGTAACATATTAGTATATAGGTGTAAAAATTTTCATAGCTTAATAAAAAGATACACAATTTTCAACAGATTAAGAGTCTCAACAATGTCTAGTCAGCTAACATGTGTAAACGAAATAATACCACATTTATCCAAAAGAATGAGGG
>JAJMCZ010000091.1:0-53937 GCA_030573245.1 Ascobotryozyma americana | reverse complement strand
TTGATGGTATTGCAGGTTTATTTAACGAATGGTTCATTTATGATAATATCTATGATTCATCCTGTTTATTTGATGAATGGTTCGATTTCGCAGATGTTCCTGATTTATCGACCCTATTTATGGAACCTTTAAAGATGGATAACAATAATCCAAGAAAGGTCATTAGAATGAAAAAGAAAGTTTGTTTGATTGTTAATGATGATAAGTCCGATACTGACAATGGATACCAAGAATCGAACTTATATGACGATATATATTTAGACGACGTTTACAATAAAATGATGGGTAAATCGAAAAAAAATAAACGCGAGTGCAATGGAATGTTTAAGGAGGATAGGAAATTCATGCGTTCATTTGAACGTAAAAAAACTTCCAAAAAGAGTCGAAAGAATAAAAAATCATTTGATGATTATTAATTAATTTTATATATTTTACTTCATTTGTTTGTTTGTTTGTTTGTTTTTTATTTTGTTTGTACTGATAATTATAATAAAACTTTATATATTTACTAAAATTATTTTCTTTACATGTGATTTAAATATACACCCAACAATAAATTAAATAGTAAACAATGTTGATTAATAGGATATTAAGCTGACGCACCATATGTATTAGAGAATAATTCAAACTCGAGCAGACTTAAAATATACAGCAGCAAGTGTATAAAATCAAAAATTAAATATAATTTATTTAATAAAGTTCAATTCTCTATATCAGCACAAGTTACTACGTTTACTACGGTTGTACAGTGAAATTGCGGGTTTTGGTCTTACATTTGAGGTCATGAACATATACGATATTATTTTTATTTTTATTTTGGTATTTATTCTGATTTAAATTTAAAGTTAAATCTAATGGCAAAAAAAATTTCGAAACATAAACCTAAAATTTACAAAATTAAAAATAAAAAATAAAAAGAGTTTATTAACTATAAACATAAAATATCTGGATTATATTTTTATTATTGTAGATACGCTGCTTAATGGTTGTAAATTTTCTATTTCGTATACACGATAGGACGAAAATGGAAAGGAAACTCATCGATTGTAAAATTGGAACCTTACCTAAATTATACAAAAAGTGATGAAAATCAAGGGCATACTTTCAAAAACGGCTGCAATTTTCAAGGGTTTATTTCCATCAAAGCTCGCTCTTTTGTGAATTTAATAAATCGGGTGTAAGTGTTACTTTTTAAATCCCAAGCTAAGTTCATAAGTACAAAGTATTTACTTTTTTTCTGTTAATTGAGTACTTATTTCATTTATGGATTTTATAAATGAGAAACTACAGTTAGATTAATTGAAATGATAATATTTTAATTGTTCTATGAAATTGAAGCACTAAACTCGATTTGAGGCAAAAAAAAAAAAAAAAAATAAAATGATAAAGAAGCAATATAATAATACAATATAATAATGACAAGGTAAAAATAATATAATGAGATATTGATAATAAGAAGGTAAAATAATGAAATAATAAATTTTATCTATATTTTTATTTTTCTTTTCTTTTCTTATTTTTTTTTTTATTTTTTTTTTATTTTTTTTTTTTTTTTTTTTTTTTTTTTTTTTTTTTTTTTTTTTTTTTTTTTTTTTTTTTTTTTTTTTTTTTTTTTTTTTTTTTTTTTTTTTTTTTTTTTTTAATTATTTAATTATTTAATTTTTTAGTTTTTGCTTTATTTTAATTTCAAAATACATTCTGATAACTCTTAACAGCCTTATTAACAAAAAAGTTTAGTTTAGTTTTCAAAATTTGATAAAATTACTGTTTAAATTTAGACCATCACCATCTAATTTGATCCTGAGTTATATTTGAAACTTAATGATTTAATGAAAGAGAAACGAGATCAGAATTCAATTCTATATAAATTTCTATTGGAGAATTTAATTCTTGAAAGTATATAACTCTTGATTTCGTCTGACACTCTTTTGTCCATATAGGGTTTATGTGTTGAGGGTTTAAAGGAAATTGAGAATGATTTTGGTTTAACAATGAGATATGTTTAATGACGAATTAAACGGATTCAAATTTTGACATTTTGTCGATGCATTTCGTTTACCGTTCGAATTTCCTTTTCTCTGTGATGAAACATCTTGAGAACAGGCAAATCTTCTGTTTTATTTGTCATTTGTCACTGCTGATGCAGATTTATGTGACAAATCTAAAACCGGTAACCTAAAATAATGGTTTGGCAATATTTGAGTTAATATAATTAAACAATATATTTTTCTTTCTTAGAAAATCGTCTATATGGTATTTCTGGCATACTATGGTCATATTCTGATGGTATAAAATTTCATCGTTCTCAATGCAGAAAGCTATTATAGTAATTAATTTTCTATGAATTTAAAAAAATCATTAATTTTATAATAAACCTGGGATTTTTTTTTCCGCACACTTGTGTTGGTTTATTATGGTCGGCAATTTTTGGAAATTTTCATTATTTGAACCAAAGTTTTTTTTTTTCACCTGAATTACCTCTGCTCATGGCAGTTAAGCTGTCTGAAGATGAAAGTTTATTTCTTTCTTTAAGAACTAAAAAATAAACATTTGATCTCCTATTGCAACTCATCAGAGCATAACTTTTAAAAGTTGGAATAAATTTGTGAGATTTTTTTGTCAATAATATCATCTTATGTTTGTATAACATTTTGTGTATTTTCATCTTTAATGAGCTCAGAATAGTCTATTTGTTTATTTGGAAGGGTCAATAAAAAAGTTTTTTTTTTCCATTACAAGACAATAATATTTTTTCTCTTTTCCGTCTCTTCATTCTGGGTCTTAAGCTTTTTCTAGTATAAAGCATTTTTGTTATTATTATTTGCATCGATATATATATATATATATCAAATATGTATGAGGCATTATTCTGTTAATGCCTATGTTTTTTTCATAACTTGCTTGCAGACTCAATGGAACAAAAAACTATATATACATACAATTGGTATTTATTTTTAGATTTTGACTTATATATATTAATTATAATAGTATTATGATATTTAAGAATGCTTTCTTTAAATTTGTATGATTGCTATTGTCTAAACTCATTTTATTTAGTTTTGTTATTCTAAAATTTGTCGATTTTATAGGTACATTTTGTTCATTCATAAGGTGGTACAATCGCTAATTAAACCATCACTGTGGAGAGAAAATATATTAAAGTGGTTTTAAAAGAGATATTATTTCGAATAATTAATCTGTAAACATAACATAATAATAAATTTAATTATTATAAATTATTTATGCAAAAATATCTATTTATACTATCTATTTAATATATACAGGAACCTTTTTTGAGATCACATAATTATTTATTATAACTAACTTCATAATATTATCAACTCATAAGGTGGAGAATGGATAGAAATTATGCTATTAATAAATTTCTTTAAAGCAAAAGTATTGATATGTAGCTGATCTATTAATAATCTGTTAGTGCACAATATATTTTAAAGTCCAATTTATTTGAAGTTAAACTGTAGTAAAAAATAAATAAAAATTATGTTTTAATAGTAAACTCTTCCTAATTGCATAGCAAGTCCTTTTACCGGTGTGTAGAATCAGACAGGATTTATAATATATATATCAATATGCACCATATTCTACTTAGTATACAGATACGCAACAAAGATCTTCAGATAACCCATTCTATAAACTTCCTATAAATTCCCAAAGCCTTAATTGGGAAATAGAGCTTATAATTTGGATATTCAATCATACAAGATCGGTTAAATACACCTTCAATCTCTTCATTAGGCCATTCTCCACTTTCAAATTGTCTTTCCATAATAAACTGTATTCCTCGTTTAACGATATCCTTTTTAGGATACTTTGCATACATTAAAGATAAAACGGCCCAAGATGTTTGAACAACTTGTGAATGAGTCTCTGGAATATAATAATTCAATTCACAACCTCTAATAGATTCACCCCAACCTCCATCAAAATTTTGTCTTAATACAAGAAAATCACAACCTTTCTGTACGACGGTAGAATTCGCATAATATTCTCCTTTTGCTAAGCCTAATGCTTCACAGGCAAACATATGAGCATAAGTAAAACATACACCCCATGACCCAAACCAAGAGCCATCTACATCATTTTGTTGATTCTTAATGTATTCTATCCCTCTATCAATTGCCAGTCTAATTTCTTCACTTCTATAATTGTTAAATTTATTAAAATAGCATAAACCAATCACTGTAGAATCAGTACATTCCACATATGGATATTCAACCATAACTCTACTGAATACTTCAACAGGAGATAAATATTCAAGTGCGGGACTAGATCTAATAGGCTCATACGATGAAAAGGAACCAAATGAAAAATTTCCGACATTTTGTAAACTCAACAAAGTATCAATTGCTTTACACAAACTATCATTTGTGATTTTAGTATAAGCATCATTCCACCAAGGTAATCTCTGTATAAGTATAACCGTTTTCAACGCTTCAGAAGTACAATCTGAAACAGTATATCCTTGTTCAATAGTTGAGAAGGGCCAACATCCAACTCTACCCTCCCTATAAGAATTTGGGACAGTTTCCTTTTTAATCTGAGATCTTGCTAAAAAATCATAACCTTTTAATATAACATTTTTAAATTTAGGATCATTTGCATATCCTGAATCAATTATCGATTGAAGAGCAAAACTAGTATCCCATACCTGTACACCATTTGTACCCATCATCATCATTCCTAAAGGTGACATATATAAAAAATCAATGAATCTTTCCTTATGTTTAATAAAATTTTCGGAATCTTTACCTTCAGAAAAATAAGTTGCAATTGCATTCATGACATTATTAACAGGGCCGATATCAAGATATTCAGAATTAATATCTTCAGAATGAATTAAAGTTAAAACTTTTTTATTTGCAATTTTTTTAATATAATTTGATTTAAAATACTTACTCCATTGCCATTTATCAATTAAATAATTACAAATATCAAGGATTTTTGTATGTGGATAATATATATCTTGTTCACACACATTATTTCTATGCTTTGAAAAATCAATTTTATCATAACCAGGTGCACAATAAATTTCTATTCTAATATCTTTTAAAAGATTATCAAGAGGAGCTTGTTTCCTTTTACTATAAAGATAGCTTAAGGGTAAATATACAGCTCTAGTATGACACCACCATCTACCGGGATGAATTGGCATCCAATAAGGTAATAACCAAAATTCAGGTGGAATTGGATTTACACCTTCCCATGAATATAAATTTAAAATTGCAAGCCAGCATTTACCCCAATGTGGACATGCCAAAGCACCACCAAATTTATGAAGGGTTGATCTTGCTTTTACTGCAATTTCATTATCTGGTGAAACACCACAGAGCCTTAAAACAACATAATTCATACATGTTCCAAAACAAGTTGATTTATCTTCAGTATGTAAACCCCAACCACCATCATCAGGATTCGAAAAATTTACAAGATATCTAATTATTTCAATTCTCCATGGTTCAGGAAGTTTTGTATTTGTAACATAATGTGCTGTTACTAACCCAATTAATAAAAACATTGGTCCACCATACTGACAAGTCCATAAACCATATTCAGTTTGAAAACTTGACAAAAAATTTAACGCTTTTAATATAGAACTGGAATTGGAATTATCATTATTCTCATTTGTATCGCTTAATAAAGTTTTAAAACCTAAGGCATATTTTTCATAATTTTTCATTTCATCTTTTCTTGCACTTTCCTCATTTAAATATGTCCATTGATATCTTCCCAAGTCATTTAAACATAGTCTCCATCTTTTAAGATCTGTATATTCAAATCCTAATTTTTTTGCAATATCTTCTCTATAAAGCCCACTTCCACTATTTTGATATTTCTTCATCATGTGTAAAATAAGAACAAATAAATAATATTTAACAAGTAATGATTTACGATGACCAACATCATCGACCACTCTACCTTAACTTGTTTCCCAATTTATTTTATGTTCCTCAAACCCTAACAACACAGTGGGGTGAAACGACAAGAAAACCTACCTAACTTTCTTTAAATTGGAATTCCTACGAAAACCCTTTTATATATATGTTCGAGTTCGAAAGAAAAAGTATTTGAATTCGATTTCTAACGTGGTGGATTTTAAAAGTTATTTTTTGTAATTATCTTGTTTATTTAAGGGTTTCTATTTAGAAATATGATATTAGAATATTTTTTTTTTCCATTTTTTTACGTTTGTTTTACAAATTGTTTTTTTAAAAAAAGATTCAATTTCTTTAGCAAGTTTATGGAAAAATACTTGAAAATCATAAAAATAATTAAAAAAAATATTTTAAAAGTATCTATAAATTCAACATATAATATCATAATGTAAAAACTGTAAATTCATAAATCGTGCGAAAGCCTATACTATTAAAAGAATATATATATCTATTTATATCTTGACTCTTTTATTATAGTATAATATTTAGTACAAACTATTTATTAGTAAATAAATATTTTAAACACATGCCATCTATTGAACTTATTGGGTTTTGTCTTAAGTGGATCTTCTACCTTTTGTATTCTTCTTGGGTGGAGCCTTTATTACTATTCTATTTATAACGATAACTTAAGTTATTCTATTGTTATGTGTATATATTATGTGTATATATTGTGATTTATATTTCCTTATTCCAAAGGTAGATTGCAGTTGTATTTATGTCCACACATTTGCAGCCATTTTGTATATTATCTTATTCATACATATTATATTCATATATCTTTAACGTATTTATTTATAATGCCGTTTTATTATATACACTTGAAGATGTTTTGTTTATATTAAGACGGATGTATTATCGTTCTTCAACAGAACTTCTGCAGGGTATTAAGAGGATGGTAAAGGGGGAGGAAATTAACAATAGATTATTATTTTATACATATTTATACTATTATTCTATTTACATCTACATACTAGTAAATTATATTATTAACAACCAATGCTTAAAAGCAAAGACGAGTGTAAATAAAGAAATCAACCTTTTCTTACAATTCTAATAAATTTTTACATTTCAACAGGATATTTATTAAAAAATGCATAGTGATCATAGTCAGTCACTATGGTAGCAACAGAATAAAAACTTTTTATACACTATATAATCATCATTATAGCAGCGAAATATAGATTTGATAAGATTTTGTAGTTTTGAAGATTTATAGATAGATAAAGAAATACCAAAATTATAAAAAAACACATAGATAATAATAGATAATAAATTATATTATTTTTCAATATGTCAGATAAAAATGAAGATGATATAGAGGTTGATGTTGAGGAAAATGGAGAAAATGGAGAAAATGAAGAAAATGAAGAAGAAATAGATGAAGGAGTAAATGTCCCAATAGATCCAGATAAAATTACAATTGTAAGATTTATATTATTATTATTATTACTATATTATAGTATATTATATAGTATTTTAGTGTATAATATATTATAATATATAGTGTAATATAGTATTTTCTATTGTTATAATAATAATAATTACTATTATTATTATTATTATTATTATCTACTATACTATATATACTATACTATTATATTATATACTGTTATTTAATATTATTATTTTTTATTTATTTTTATTTTTTATTTTATCTATTATTATATTTTATTTATTTATTATTTTATTTATTGTTTCATTTTATTTTATTTTATTTTATTTATTATTTATTTATTATTATATTTATTATTTTATTTATTTTATTTTTAATTTTTAATTTTTAATTTTATTTTATTTTATATTTAATATTTATTTATATAATTGATTTTAATTTTAATTTTATTTTATATTTATATTTATATTTTTATTTATTTATATTTTATTTTATTTATTTTATTGTTTATTGTTAATTTTTAATTTTCATTTTCATTTTCATTTTTATTTTTATTTTTATTTTATTTTATTTTTATTTATTTTTATTTTATTTTATTTATTTTATTATTTATTGTTAATTTTTAATTTTCATTTTCATTTTTATTTTATTTTTATTTTATTTTATTTATTATTTATTTAATCTTAATTTTAATTTTATTTTAATTGTTATTATATTATTATTACAGCATTATATTATATTATATAGCATAATTTATTATTTACTATATAGTATATTATTATTATCATTTTAATTTAATCACATATTACATTATTAAATATTTCCTAACATATTAGCTACCTGGTGCTTCTGAAGATTTGACTGCTGCATCTTTTCAAATAAAAGATGAGGATCACACACTGGGGAATTCTCTACGGTATATTATTATGAAAAAGTATGTTTTACAATAATATTTTGTTTATACTAATTAAGGTATCACAAATGTTTATTAATCACTAACACTTTATGGTGTCTTACTACAGTCCTGAAGTTGAATTTTGTGGTTATTCAATACCTCATCCTTCTGAACCTAAATTGAATATTCGCATACAAACATTTGGTATGTTACTGCTATGTTATTTTGTTAAATTAATGTATTTGCATACTAACAACATACAAAAATAGGAAATATAACGGCGATAGACGCACTCGAGAAAGGATTAGATGATCTAGTTGACTTATGTGATCATATAGAAACCGAATATGTTTCAAAGGTTCAAAAGGGTGGATATTCTACGGTTGAACCAGAGTAATTGTTATAGTATTTATAATTATAATTATTATAATTTGCAATGTGTATGAGTTTTATGAGTTTAATTGCTATTTTTGGTGTCATGTATATAAACAAAAGTATATGTATATTAATTGTGTGTAAATATTATGTTTAATAATAATAAATATTAATTGTATATATTAATAAATATTTACTATGTAAATATTAAATTTGTCTATTGTAAATTTTATCTTTATTTAAATAATATTTATTTAAAGCATTTTTAAATCATCTATTTAATATGCCATTACTATAAGAAACCCAAAACACTCTTAAAAAGTTAAAATCATCTACTATTTAAACTATTGTTGCTATACTATAAAATTATATTATATAACTAACAAATTGATTGTTTATTTTATTGGTAGCATATTGGGTAGCATTTTGAGTGACGTTATAGGCATTTAGAGGCATTCAGAGTGACATTTAGGACACTTTGGTCATTTTAGTGGAATTTTTTCGCATTTTTTTCGCATTTTTTTCACACTATTCACACCCATTGTTTGTTTCCTAATCAAATGGAAGCAAATTTTGCGAAAGTTACTAAAATTACTAAAGGCGAAAAAATAAAAAAGAAAAACAAATTGAATTGGTTTATCCCAGTGTTGATATTTTCACAATATATTGGTCTTTTTTTATTTGCAAAAGGCTTTTTCCCATACAAGCCAATATTAACAGGGTTTTCTGGTTATGAATACAATGAGGAAACAAATGAATATTTATCTCAGAAATTGTATGATAAAGTTAGCAATAATAAAAATATAAATAAAAATAGAAATAACTATGAAGAAGCACATTTGGAACCCATTTTTGATAAACTCATCTTTATGGTTGTTGATGCTATGAGAAGCGACTTTGTGTATTCAAACCATTCAAACATGTCATTTATTCATTCTCGGATAAACTCTGGTGAGGCTATACCCTTTACAGCTTTTTCAACTCCTCCTACTGTCACCCTTCCAAGATTGAAAGGTATCACTGCAGGCTCAATACCAAATTTCTTAGATGCTGTTTTTAATATTGACAATAATAATAATAACAATAATAGTAACGTATTCGCTAATCAAGATAATTGGGTCACACAGATGGTCCTTGCAAATAAATCCATTCACATGTTTGGCGATGACACTTGGTTAAAACTATTTCCAAACTCTTTTACACATTCAGATGGAACTTCAAGTTTTTTTGTTTCTGATTTTACTGAAGTTGACAATAACGTATCTAGACATCTAGATTATGAATTGTCTTTATCTAAAAAAGGATCTAATAAAAATAATGACAACTGGGATACCTTGATATTACACTATCTAGGTCTAGATCATATTGGTCACAAAGGTGGTCCTCAAAGCATTCATATGAATGGAAAACAAATAGAAATGGATCAAATTCTTAAAAAATTATATACAAATGTAAAAGAAAATCATAATTTACAAAAAACACTTATAATTATGTGTGGAGATCATGGAATGAATCAAGCAGGGAATCATGGTGGTTCATCAGAAGGTGAAACTTCTTCAGCTTTATTATTTATTTCTCCAATATTTAAAAAAAAACTTAATCTTTCTCAAAAATCTCCAACTTTACCAATTAATAAAAATCAAAATAGCTTCATATATTATGACTTTATAGATCAAACTGATTTAGTACCAACCTTATCTCTTTTACTTGGTTTAAATATACCTAAAAATTCTGCTGGAAAGTTTATACAAAAATTATTACCACTTTGGGATAATTTAAATGACAGAAAAATTGCATTAATAAAAAATGCTCAACAATTATATTTTTTATTAAACTCCATCTTCCCAAACAATGAAAAAACTAATTTAAATAAATATGATTATTCAACAATATTATCTATTTCGGATAAAGTATCAAGAACTCATCATTTATGGAGTTATTTAATTCAAAATCAATTTGAAAATGAAGATATTTTACAAAATTTTATAATATTGAATCAACAAATCCTTTCTATAGTTTCCAGTGATTATAATTTATCCTATATGTTTATTGGGGTTTTTTTCCTTTTCTTGAGCTTTTTAATATTTGCTTATTTTGTAATTAATTACACTTTCCCTTATTCCCCATTAAGTGATAAACTATTTTTTATCTTAACTAATACTCTTTACGTTGTATCAATGTTTAGTTCAAGTTTTGTGGAAGAAGAACATTTATTTTGGTTTTGGATTGGCTCTGCATGGATTGCACTAAATATTTTTCGTTCTTTTAAAAATACTGGTTCAAATTATAAAAAACTTTCATGGCTATACTGGATTTTAGTCTTAGTTTTATTTAGAATAATCCGTAGATGGAACCAAACAGGGCAAAAATTTGCTGGAGCTGATGATATAGTTGGCTTTTTTAAAAAACCTGAACATGCTTCATTTTTATGGGTTTTAAATTTTATAACTTTCAGTTTGATTGCTTTTTATATCTTTTGGAATATTTATTTCCCATTTACAAATATATTAGTTGCACTTGGTAGTACTTTTATAACAATTTCATCACCAATTGTATTTAAGATTAGTATGGGTATAGAAGCTGGAGATCCAATACCTGGTTGGCTGCTTGAATTTTATGATCAGCATATTAGTCCCAGAGGTAATAGTTTAATAGTACAAGCAAGATATGCCTATTTTAGTTTATTCCTTGTATTATTTTTCCATACAATGGCTAGACTTGGTTTAATTATCAAGGATGATTCTAAAGGTAATGATCAAAATAAATTTCGAATAGATTTTGTGTGGATAATAGCGTTATGGATGATCATACAATCAAGAGTATGTAACATACCTTTATTTGGAATTTTTTTGTTATTACATATACTATTTAAAAGGGTTTATTCAAATAACAATAAGATGGTTGGAGATGATAATGATGAATTAGAAATAGGGAGTGAATTATCAATAGGAATTTCATCATTAATTATGGAACATTCATCATTCTTTGCATTAGGAAATTCTAATTCACTTTCTTCTATTGATTTATCTAATAGTTATAATGGATTAACAGGTTACTATATTATGTTGGTTGGTGTTTTAGTATTTGTATCTAATTGGTCGGGACCCATATTTTGGGCATCATCTTTTAATGCTATTTATAATGGTACGCGAATAAAAAATGCAAATTCATCTAATGGAGTGGATGATACAAGAAAAAAAACTAACAATGAAGATACTACAAGAAAGAAAAGTAACAATGAAAATACTACAAGAAAAAAAACTAACAATGAAAATACTACAAGAAAAAGAAGGAATAGGGAAGATGCTACAGATACTGAGATAAACATGATTCCACCAAGCAAGGATATCATAACCAACAGCGATAATAAGGGGAATGCCTTTATTAGGAAATTCACAATTATTGCATTTAGCTATTCTTTAGAAGCTTTGGCTGTTTCTTGTGCATGTGTAATTCTACGGAGTCATTTGTTTATTTGGACAGTTTTTTCCCCTAAATTTCTGTACTCTTCGGCATGGCTCATTTTTCAAGAATGTGTGGTTGATCTTGGTTTAATGATAATATGAGTATGTAGTTTGTAGTATTATTTTATTGTTATTTTATTATTATTGTTATTGTTATTATGTATAGTTTGTATTACAAGGAAAAGTTTAGTTAGGCAAACATATAAATAAAATAAAGAGTGGAAATTTACAATCTACTGTACATAGTAAAAGATTAAACCTAAATAACACAAAATACGAAATACATAAACACATAAATGCAAACTACATACAAATACATTTATATACTGTTATAATTAAAATTAAAATAAAATTAAAACTAAAAAGTTCTTCATGTACATAAGCATAAAAATTATTAAATATTAATTTTATTTTTATTATATTTTAATTCTTAACTCTTAACTAATAGATTGTTTCTATAACAATGGGAAAACTTAATTTTTTACAATGCGTTGCTATACAAACAGACAATTTTATATAGTAATATAATATAATACGTGGAATTACGTAGACATTATAAATTATAAAGTTAGTCAGCATAAGCGAAGAAAACTAAGAGAATGCGAACGAATATGCTTAATAATGGTTTTAAACCAATTTAGAAATAATATTCGGATTTTTTTTTTTTTATTTATTTATTTTTTATTTTAAACGTTCTTTCTTAAATATCGGTTTATTTTTATATATAAAATAAGATTATTTGCCACAATTTTTGTGTGGCTTTTTAGACTATTTTTGCATTTTTATTTTTATTTTTATTTTATTTTTATTTTATTTTTATTTTATTTTTATTGTAATGAAATTTTTATTGGGCTTTTTGGTGTTTTTGATAGCGTTTTGCTACGCTGAAGAAAATATAGACACTGGGGTTTTTGTACGTGCCTTTCTATAGTAGATTTTTTTTTTTTTTTTTTTTTTTTTATAATAACACTAACTAACACCAACTTGCAGAATTATGATGATAAAATTCAAGATACTCCAGGACTAATTACCTTCAAAACTATAAATGACTTAAATAATAAAATAAGGCCGAGATTAATCTCATTAATAAACACTGATTATTTTAAATATTTTAGATTAAACCTCTACAAAGGCTTTTGTCCTTATAAAAATGACGAAGGCATGTGTCTAAACCAAGCATGTTCAGTAGAGACTATTGATGATATGGATAGTATTCCTGAAATATGGAGAACAGAAATTTTAGGTGCAATAGAAGGAGCTGTAGTTAAACAGCCAGATATTGTATATCATAATGACAACTATGATGATGATAATGATAACGATAATGATGATTCGTCAAATTTATATAACGATTTCGGTGAATCAGTAGAAGAATCTTGCATAGCAGAAGATAATTGCGGTTTTAGTGTTTATGGAAATAATAAAGATTATTGCTTAATAGATGATTTTTGTGATGCCAAAGATAGTGTTTATGTTTGTTTAACTGAAAATCCAGAAAGATATACTGGTTATAATGGTCGTATTATATGGTCTAAATTATATGCACAAAATTGTTTTAGTGGATCAGATTCAAATTCTTTATCTGATGGTTTAGCTATTGATGCTTCTGCTATTAATGCAGCTATTGCACGTTCTAATTTACAGGATAATTCTGATTCTGATTCTGATTCTGAAATTGGTAATTTTATATCAGAACTTTCAAGATCAACTGGTATGAGTTCCGATCATGTTGAAGTTGAAGTTTTAGACCCGCAATTAGCTTTCGCTTTACAACAGCAACCATGCATGGAACGCAGGGTATTTTATAAGTTAATTTCGGGAATGCATGCTTCGATATCAACTCATTTATGTAATGAATATTTAAATGTCTCCTCTGGTAAATGGGAACCAAATTCTCAATGTTTCTTTGAGAGAGTTGGAAATTATAATGATAGACTGCAAAATTTATTTTTTAATTATGCTTTAGTAGCTAGAGCTTTAACAAAACTTCAAAATTATATTGAAGATTATACTTTTTGTGCTGGTGATTCTGGTTATGATCGTGCAACAAGACTTCGAATGTCACAAATTTGTTCTTTATTGGATAATGATAATATACCTTTATTTAATGAAGATTCTTTATTTACAAATTTACATGATGGTAAATATTTAAGAAATGAATTTAGATCAAGATTTTTTAATATATCTCGTATAATGGACTGTGTAACTTGTGATAAATGTCGTCTTTGGGGTAAATTACAAGTTATGGGTTATGGAACTGCTTTAAAAATTTTATTTGATTTCCCTAATGGTGATGATAATCAAAATTCTTTATCATTACATGGTTCTTCTAAAACATTATTAAGAAGAACTGAAATTGTTGCATTAATGAACACAATGGACCGTTTATCCAAATCTGTTGCAGCCGTACAATATTTTATGAATCCGGATATCATACGGCCTTTATGGGAAGAAAATGTGCAAGATAATAAAAATAATAATAATAAAAAAAATAAAGATGGGGATGAAAATGAAAATACCGACAAAAATAAAGACGAATCTATAATTGGAGTATTTAAAACGGAATGGGCTAATACTTTACAGGCTATTCATTATATTTTTTATTCTTGGATATATTTTCCTTACAACTTATGGAAAGTATTATCTATGTATTTTACCCAATGGTGTTATAACTTCTTGGGTTCGAATAATCCAATGTCGATGCGATTGCATGACGAATTTTAATTATGTGATATATATATATATATATATATATATATATTATATTATATTACAATTCATGATTGCTATTGGTGTCAATCATTTTAAAATTTACTAACATTTAATGACATAGTTTTTGTTTTGTTTTTCGTTTAATTAAAAAAGGTTACAATGGTTGTTTACATTAGGTAATGATAGAAGGATATACATAAAAATAATAAAATAGTTTATATACATATATAAAATAGCAATGAATAAATATTACGATGTATATAAATATCAATTACTAGAAAGTCAAATCTTCTGGTCCAAAAGACTTGGGAAGTAATTCCTCAAGTGTCATTTTTACATATTTTCCATTCTTGATAGGGTTAATATGGAAACTAAAAAATTAATAAAAACCACAGAAACAAACCTTGTTAAACATGAAAATAGGAACGTTCTTTGAAAACTCCCTAATACTAAAAATTAGAATGATTTACATGGAAATAATAAATATATACATAAAAAATACATACAATTGTCGACAGACTCCACACGGAGAAATTGAATCCTCTGAATCAGTAGCTATAGCGATTGCTTTTAAAGACAATAAACCTTTTCCTGTAGTCATTGCCTTTGATAAAGCAACACGTTCAGCACAAATTCCTGTAGGGTAACTTGCATTTTCTATATTGGCACCTGAAATCCATTCGTTATTTTCAGTTAGAACAACACATCCAACACGAAATTTCGAATATGGACAATAGGAAAGTTCGCGTGCTTGCAAAGATTTATTTTTCAGATTACTGATGGTTTCCGAATCCAATTCTTTTACTATGTTTAAAGTCATTATAATACTGTGTTGTGGTGGATTATTATGTTTACTATGTATTTTACTATGTGTTTTACTATGTATTTTACTACGTATTTATTATTGTTTTATTTATACTAATGTTTAGGTTTACAAACTGTTTTTACTATCAATGGACGACAAATTATATCCAACTTATATCTATTGCGTTTACGCTAAAACTTATTCTAAACTAATAATAATTTATATTGGCAATAATAATTTAATTTAGTTACGTGTCTTAGAATCCAATTCTTATCTTTTCCTTATAGAGTTTTAACAGCTGTCAGAACTTTTCTTTTCTGTTGCTATGCAAAAAAGCGCAATGAATTTGATTATTAGTAATCATGCTAAGCTGAAAACTGAATGTTTTTTAAATGGTGGGGGTTTCGAATCTTGTAAGGGAAATTAATTAATTATTTAATTAATTAATCACTACCTTTTAAGCGAATTAAGTCTATGTATGATATTAATGTTTGAATATTGAAATTTAAATTGAAATTAAATATTAAGATAAATTAATAATCATGGCTATTGTGGAAAATTATGGAAAAGAGGAATTTCAGAATATTACATTATATAATGTTCCAGATATTAATACAATTGGAGGGAAAAATAATATAATTATTTGGCTTATTTTTATACCTGGAGGGGGTTGGAGAGATCCTGAATATACAACAGATGATGGTAAAGTAATGATGGACAGTTGTATTAAATTACTTGATAAATGTGGGGAAAAAACAGATATTAAATGGGCAAGTGCTGGTATAAATTATAGAAAATCATTTAAAAATAATGATGTAAAATATCCAATTCATGAACTTGATGTTATTGTTGGTTTAGATTATTTATATAAAAACCATGGAATGACAAATTATATATTAATTGGACATAGCGCTGGAGGATTTATTTCATTAAATATTCCAAAATATGTTTGGCAAGATATGGTTCCCAGTTTTCCTCTTGGAATTATATGTATTAATGGAATTTATGATTTAAAATCACTTGTAAATGAATATCCTGATTATTTAGATATGGTTGAATCAAGCTTTGGTAATAATAAAAATTTATGGGATGAAGCTAGTCCAGGATGTTCAAGTAAAGTTTATAGGAGAACTATAGGTGGGGGTAAAGATGGGAATAGTATAAAAAACCCTAAAAGAGAAGGTTATAATCTTGCTACATATTATGATGGTTCAATAGCTATTATACATTCAGATGAAGATGATTTATTAAGTTGGAACCAACCTCAATCTTTTATAAATAATGCTTTAAAATGTGATACAATTGATCAAGTTTCATATAAGGTTTATCATTCAAAGGGCAATCATAGAGAAACTTTAAATTTAGATATTACAAGTGATTCCGTGTTTGATTTTATTTCAACTTTAACTCCTTCTATTAGTCAACAATTGGGTAAAAAAAACCTTATCGATAACAACAATACTCAATTGGGTAAAAAAAACCTTATCGATAACAACAATACTCAATTGGTTGCCTTGTGGTTACAACCACCAGCTTCGAGTATATTTTATGAAAAGTTTAGTGACGCTATTCGACAGATTTCTACTCAAGATATTCCTACAGGTGGATATTTCCCACCTCATATAACTATTATTTCAAAAATTCCATTAAATAAAATAAATTTTAGAAAAGTTGTTGAAGAAACTACAATATATGCGCGTTCATTAAATTTACATGTACATGTGTATTTGGAAGAAGATATTAAATTTACGTCTGAGTTTTTCAAAAAAGCTTATATTCAAGTTTCAAAAAGGAATAGTACTGGGTTAATTGAACTCGCACAATATGCTAAAGAAAATTACAATTTACTGTTAAAAGAAAATAATATAAACAATGATAAATTAAAATTAAAAGAGGAAAGTTTAAAATGGGTAATGGATGAATATGATCCTCATTTATCATTACTTTATTCTGATGTCTGGCCAATTGATGATGAAAATAAGAGAGAAATTGAGAATGTTTATCGGGATGTTAAAAACGCAATAGGTAAATCAGAATGGAAAGGTGGTCGTATTTCAATAGTTGATTGTAATCAACCGATTGGGAAATGGAAACCATTGTTTGAGATTGACATATAGTGTGTTTTGTCTTTTATGTGTGTTTGGTACCTTTTTTTTTTAATACAATTAGTACCTTTTTGTGGAGTGGAGTAGAAGATTAGAATGATGGTTGCTTGTTACTACGGAAACCATGACTTAATTTAACTGTTTAACTGTTTTATGTATTTCCTCGGATTATTTATTACGTAATCGAGGGATATGTAAATCTACATAGCAACACGTTTTAGGCGATATCACACAATAGCTATTAATAATGGTTATACATAGTAATTTATACATAGTAATACACATTTAACTTGGTGGATAATTAATTCTATTTTATATTATAACTGATTTATACCGGGTTGCTAAAGCAACCCGGTATAAATCAATTATTTTATTTTTTATTTTATTATCAATAATAAAAATCATTTCACGTGAAAACTATGAACCGTATATCGCTATGACAACGAAGATAAAGCTATCATTTCAATATCCAATACAAAAAAGGCATGCTCTGTTAGACGATTCAACTCCTTAAAAGGGAATATCTAAAGAATAATAATTCCTACGGACAATTGATGCGGCGGCTGTAAGCATTTATACTCACATATACTACACTACAAATATAAAGTATTTACATAAAGTATATTCATATAGTAATCTTTGTGTAAATATATATTGCAGTATATAGTATATAAATAGGTTTAGTATATAAATTCTATATAGTAATAATATATAGTAGAATATAATATAATATATAGTAGATTATAATATAATATATAGTAATAATATATAGTAATAATATATAGTATATAGTAGTAATAATATATAGTAATAATATATAGTATATAGTAGTATAGTAATATAATATACGGGAGTAGTATATAATATAATAATATATAGTGATAGTATAGACTAACTGCCATCTGAACCCCTCTTCCGTTTTCGGACATCTCAACAAATTAGCCCACCCATTCAGAGTTAACTTGTTATTTGATTTGATATTGTTGATTGTAATTGTTAATTATTAATTCTTAATTGTAATTATTTATTTATTTAATATTTAATATTTATTTATTACTGTATTTTTATTTATTACTATTGTAAACTTCATTGTAAATATTAAATTGTTAATATAGTACTGTAAGTAACTAAACGCACATAGAATAATTAAATTTATAGCATATTTACAGTCTCTTATTTTCTCATGTACCTTATGTCCTTATAGTATAAACTAAATTAGAACTTATTGGTAGGATGACTAACTTTTAACTTTTTTATTTATTTTTTTTATGTTTATTTTTTTAAAGTTATTATTTAAAAGCATCTATTGGTATAGATTGTCTATGGTATAAATATTTAAAATATTGGCAAATATTGGTAATTATCATTGGTAAATTGTCTATTGACATATTTACATTGTACAAATTCGTTCTTCATTCATTTATTACACGCTTATAATTATTACATGCTTATAAACACTCCAAATACTATACGCTTATAAACACTATATCTTATAATACATGTTTGGAAATATTGATTGTCAAAGGAGGTAAATGCCTACAATTATTTATTTGTTTATATTCCATAATGGCCTTTTTCACCAAATGGAAAAATTCTTCGGTATGTTTATTTAAATATTTATATTATACGACAGTGATATAGTATAGTGTATTATGTTAGCATATTTATAATAATAATAATAATATGCTAACATAATATAATATAGAGTATTTTGCACTATACTATTATACGTTGTTATTTGTTGTGTATTTAAAAGGAATTTCTGAATTATTAGTTGTTTATTACTATTTATTTTATTGGTTTTATTTATTATTATTATTATTATTATTATTTTATTTTATTGGTTTTATTTATTATTATTATTATTATTTTATTTTTTTTATTTTATTTATTATTTATTACTATATTATTTATTACTTAATATTTATTTTATTTTTATTTTTATTTTTATTTTTATTTTTAATTTTTTTCAAATTTTTATTTTTATTTTTAATTTGTAATTGGTAATTTTAATTTTTATTTTTATTTTTATTTTTGCTTTTATTTTTTATTTTTAATTGGTAATTTTATTTTATTTATTATTTTAATTTTCATTTTCGACTATTAATTAAATATTATAATTTATTTTATTTTTTAAATTTATGCTAACCTCCAGACAACGGGCTCGATTTCAACTAGTTCCACAGAATCAGTCTCAATAAGTAACACCAATTCATCAACAGTCTCTATACCAAGTTATCAAAAATCTAACAAAGAAAGTGTTGTATTTAACAATCCATTTACTGAATCAAAAAAGAGTCCCAATAACTATAATATTAACATTAACAATAACAATAACAGCAATAATTACAACAATAATTACAACAATATCAATAACAATTACAATAGCAATAGCAATAGCAGTAACAATAACAATAACAATAACAAAAACAGCAATAATAACAGCAACAACAACAACAACAACAACAACTATGTGCATAAAACAGATTCTAAAAATTCTGACTTAAATTCATTACCCCCCTCTACTCCCCACCATTTATCTTCATCAGTTGGCTCTTCTTTTTTAAACATAAATAGAGTTAATTCAAATACAATTACATATACAAGCTCTCATACCAATTCATATTCAAATGCAAATTCAAATTCCACTACTGAATTTAATGCCGAAGATAAAATATTTGGTTTAGAAAATTTCGGTTACACTTGCTATTGCAATTCAATCCTTCAATCTTTATACTATACCACTCCTTTTAGAGAAGCAATATTAGAGTATCCACCTAATAATGAATGTAAAAATCGTCCTACAAAATATGCTATTCTTGGAAAAACGCCACATCCTTTTACTCTTTTAGATCCAAATATACCTATTTCACAACAGCAACAGCAACAGCAACAGCAACAGCAACAGCAACAGCAACAGCAACAACAATCACAAACACAACAGCAACAACAAATACAACCGCAAATACAAGCACCACAACCACAACAATCATCAGAACCTTCAACCAAACCAACTCCTCCTCTACCACCAACTCGAAGAAACTCTTCTACTGATGGATTTATTAATAATAAAAAAAAACCAGAATCTAATAATCGTATGATTGGAGGCATGACTTCTTTAAGAAGGCATTCTTCTGTTTTTCTATCTTCTCCAAAAGATAAAGAAAAAGATTCTCCTAATTTCTTAACAAATAAGAATACAGCTAGTTCTAGTCTTCCAAACACTAATAATTTCTCATATTCTACAAAGTCTAATGAATACATAAATAATCAATCTGATGAAAACAATGATAATAAAAATAACAACGATATCAATAATAATAACAATAATAATATTAATGATTCCGATATTCCACACTCTTTTTTGGCTCCTCCTAATTATGGTTCCACTATTTTATCTGGCGCACATTCAGGTGTTTCAATGGCTGCTGGATTATTTAATTTACCAAATTTAAATCAACTATATTTATCAAGAGGAGTCATAGTTGGAGCTGGTCCTATCCCTACAGCTGCAGTTCACTCCGCTAATAATCAAAGTAATCAATACTCAATTGATGATACTGGTGCTCAACAAATTCTTGCTTCAGAGCAACGTAAACGTACTGCATTGTTAGCAGGTCCAATAATTAATTTAGATTTTTCATTGAATTCTCAGTATGGAATGCAAGAATCTTTATTTACAACATTAAAAGATATGTATGAAAGTATAGCTGAAAACGCGTCAAGAATTGGCGTTATATCTCCTAAAAAATTCATTGAAGAACTTAAAAGATCAAATGAACTTTTCCGTTCTACAATGCATCAAGATGCGCATGAATTTTTTAATCACCTACTTAATTCTACTATTGATGCTATTGAAGAAAATGAAAAAAAATCTTGTTCAGAAGAAGGTGTTGAATATGATGCATGCGCAAATAAGGAAGTTCAACGTATAAGATCTATTTTTGAAGGATTATTAAGCTCGGAAACTTGCTGTTTGGCATGCAATACTCTTTCAAAACGTGATGAGGTGTTTATTGACTTACCAATTGACTTAGAAATTGGTACTTCTATTACATCATGTTTACAACAATTTTCGGCTTCAGAAATGCTTAAAGGAAGCAACAAATTTTATTGTGATAACTGTGGTAATTTACAAGATGCTGAAAAAAGAATGAAAATTAAAAAACTTCCACAAATTTTAACTTTACATTTGAAAAGATTTAAATATTCAGATGATGGAAGGCGCAATATGAAAGTATTTGATAGAATTGATTTTCCTTTTTATCTTCGCCTTTTCAATACCACGAATGATGCTCAAGATGTTGATAAACTATATGAACTTTACGCAATCGTTGTTCATATTGGAGGTGGCCCACATCATGGGCATTATGTTTCTATAATTAAAACTGCACATTGTGGATGGCTACTGTTTGACGACGAGCTTGTTGAAGCCGTAAGTGATGATTACGTAAAAAATTTTTATGGAGATAAACCTGGAATGGCTTCAGCTTATTTGCTATTTTATCAGACAATTTCACAAGAAAAATTAGAGATTGAGAGACGATATATTGGTGAAAATAATAAAGGATATGCTGTAAACTCGAATTGTTTAAATTCAAATGCAAATTGTTTATCTACACCTAATAATGTAATTGGAAACTGTTATACCAGCAATTTTTCGGATTCTTATTCACATGAAAAATTACGAAATGCAGAAAGAAGAGAACGGATTGATGATTTAGTACAAGTTGATTCAAATAATAAATCTGACAATGGATTTTCACCCTTATATAGAAATACGAGTAAACGTTTGTCAGATGCGCCAAAATTTTCTAGACGGCATTCAAGTACAGTCATTCCCATTTCTGGGGTTTCATCAGCAAATTGTTCTCCTATGGCTGTAACTATTCCAACCGCTGCATCTGCAACTAATTCTCGTCGAAATTCTCCTCGTTTAGGTCCTGCTTCGTATATACCACCTATTTTCCCTAGTAGCCTCAGTAATAACTTATATTCTGATTTGGAAACCAACTCTAAGGGTTATTTTAATAATGTCACAAGTTCAAGTAATATTAGAAGTCCAAGTAGTAACGGAACTCAGAGTACATTACAGAGTCCATCATTGTCTTCTAGTTTTGAAAATCCATTTGAAGATTCATTATCCGATAAATTTAAAAATTTTAAATTTGATCAAACTAAATATAATGGGAATGAAGATAAAGAAAAACTAATGTCACCTTTAGGTCATGGATTAAGGAATAATGGAGTGAATGGAGTTGGAGTTAATTTAAAGCATGCTTCTCCTGTTCTTACTGGAAATGACAATAATACACCATATTCAGAAAGGAATTCTATATTATTCAGCAATATTAATAGCAACAACTATGATAATAATAGTAATAATAATAATAGCAACTCTTTATTAAATAATTATGGATCTGATAATTTAAGTTCTAATAAAGCAACAAAGCTTAAACGTGAATCTAGTGGGTTTTCATTGTTCCGTCAAACTAGTAGATCAATAAGATTTGGAAAAAATAAAGAGAAGGATAAATTAAAGGAAAAAGAGAAGGAACGTGATTCAGATAAAGAATTTTATTCTCAATCAAAGCCTTTTAATAGGAAGTCAATGATGTCTTTTGGATTAAGGAAGTCAGAACCTTTATCTGAATCTCCACCTTTTTGAGTTATATCCTAGAAAAGAAAAAGTAAAATAAAAAAATAATAAAACTACAAATTAAGAAAAAAAAAGAAAAACAATGAAAGACAGTGAAAGACGGTTAAAAAAAAAAAAAAAGAAATAAAGAAAGAAAGAACATAATATTGACTATGTCAAGTGATATCTTAGTACAAAGTTTATTTGTATGTTTTATGGTTATTATTTTTCAAAAGTGACAATATGGGGTTTTATTGTTTGTATATATTTAATTTACCATTCCAAGTTATAATTTACGATGATGCTTTGAGGAAAAAAAAAAAAAAATTGATATGGATGAAATTATAAAATAAATTAATGTGCTGTGCACAATATATTTAGCATTGTCAGACATTTTGTTTACTGATGTTTGTTAGATATTTATTATTTATTTATTATTTATTTATTATTTATTTATTATTTATTTATAGATTTTTTATTTATTTGTTTATTTTAAAAATACAGTTGAATAGGAGAAATATAGTGTTGAGTGATTTAAATGATTTAAAATGTTTAGAGGAAGGTTGTATTGTATATGTTTGAATTTGAACTTTTATAGTCAAAAAAAAAAAAAAAAAAAAAAAAAAAAAAAAAAAAAAAAAAAAAAAAAAAAAAAAAAAAAAAAAAAAAAAAAAAAAAAAAGGAGCAAAGAGTGAATTGAACTAATAATTTTGTGTGGTATGTATGTATTGTTCTTATTTAATTAATCGTTTTTATATTAATGATAGCTAATGAATGACGACAAATGATGTAATAATATTGTTTTCAAAATGTAAAATTTCTATAGAATTCTTTAAATGGAGTTTCTCTAAATGGTTATACATACGAAATTAGAAAATTACCAATATAATCTACTAAAGTGTAAATAAATAAAAATTTTTTACTAAATATGGTTCTGAGCACTGTATTACATAATCTGTATGTTTTGAATCATTTACTTAAATATAAACGAAAAAAATATAAAATAAGAAAATCTATACTAAATAAGCTACTAAAATACCAAATAAGTATTAAAGAGCTTGCGTGTCTTTTTTAAAGGCGGCGGATGTGATGTGATTCATTATTCATGACTACTCCTTATATAAACAAAGGAGTTATTATACAGCGTATTATAGTAGACGGGGTTTTTTAGGTAGGGTGATTCGCAAGTAGTTATTCAGTTTCTCCATATATTAATTATAGTTAATTTTATTTATTGATTAATTTATTTAGTTTATTTATTTAATTTATTATTAGTTAGTTTATTTTGTTAATTTATTATTAGTTAAATAAATTAATTAATAAATTTATCTATTAGTTAATTTTAATTTAGGATTTATTGCTATAATATTTTTCTATATAGTTTTAGTTTTCTACGTGTTAAATATAATTTGCAGGCTGGATGTGTATTTACTCTTGCTATGTATGTATTAGAGGGTTTATGCTATTTTGCTATTGTATTGTATGTGAATAAAATTAATGCCAAACATATAAATAAAAAAAATGCAAATGATTAATAAATTATACTATATTATTATTATCTACATTATTATTTCTTTCCTTTAGATCTATTCTTTTATTTTTTATCATATGCGGGGTAATCTTTATTGTCACTAAGATAATGAGTGATTAAAGAAATTACAAAGGAATAACATTAAAATGAAATTAAAATTAAACAATTAAAGAATTAAAATTAAAAATTAAAAAGTGAAAAGTTAAAAAATTAAAAATTAAAAAAATTAAAAAAATTAAATAGAGTGATTAAAAAAAAACATTAAGTGCAATTAATTTTAAATTCACATAAAATTAACATGGGGATAAAAAATTAAGATTTAAAAATTTTTAGATAAATATAAGTTCTTATAGAATAATAAGATAAAGATAAAACAAAAATAAAATAAAATAAAATAATGATAAATTCGCATGAAAATATAAACCAAATTAATAAAAACAATTACATCATAGTTCAGGCGATGATCATTAAATTTGATCGAGTATTATACGCTAATTAGAATTTAATAATCATCGTTGCTACGCAACGATGATTATTATTTACATATTAGAAACAAAGTGAGATGATCCTGTGAAATATTGGAACTACCTTATCTTACTAATATACTACGGTCAAAAAACGTGCTGATGCCCAGAAACGGGAAAAAATATACGGATTAAATCGTAGAATTTTAACCGGATTAATAGAGATCTTCAACAAGGGGTAATTCAAGCACCATTTTTGAATTACATATAATAAAAAATAAAATAAAAAATATATACTGATCACCAACCTCGTGGGGAAATTAATGGGATGAGATACACAACCCGTAAACCACAAAATAGTAGATTATGCACATAACTATAAAATTTTAAACATAACTATAAAATATTTTAACATAACTAGTAATAAATTATTAAATACACAATAAAAAACATATTAAATACACAATAAATATAACTAATTAAAAGACTAATAAATGACTCTACTTAATAAGCCACATGTGATTATTATAATAAAAACCAAGAAGTCATGATTACTAAAAAAAAAAAATTAAAAAAAAACCGTTATCTCTATAGAAACATATATTATAAAATTCAGTTAACCCTGTACAATATCAGTTCGTATTTCGAATTAACGTTTTAAAGGGAATTATTACTTGGCTTTTAATGTTTATTGGACGATAACAAAAGTAATAATAAATACTAAGAATACAGGCTAAAATAGGCATAATGCTAAGATATATTCTTTTTCTAGATCGTTCTTTATGCAGTTGGTTATTTGTTAGTTATTATTCCGATATTGATAAATAAAAAACTAAGATAAAATAAATAATTCCTATCTTCTAACGTCATTAATTAGATAAATGTTTATATTTTTTATTTGTTTTTATTTTCGTAAAGTGCTTAAAAACTCAAAACAGTATAATATAAATAAGGATACAGAACCCTGAATACGAAGTTTTGCTTATAATAATTATAAATATTTTCAGTCATCTGATACCGTCAGTGAGTAGGTGATTCATTCTTAGTAGGGTATTTTATTGTTAGTATAATATTTTATTTAATATTAATATCTAATACTATATTGTTAGTATTATTTGTTAGCATTTAATACTATATTAATATTTAATACTATTATTTAATATTTTATTATTTATTATTTATTATTTATTATTTATTATTTATTATTTATTATTTATTATTTATTATTTATTATTTAATATTTAATATTTATTTTATTATTTTTTATTTTATTTTTTTTTACTATTATTTAATATTTATTATTTAATATTTAATATTTATTTTATTACTTTTTTTTATTATCTTTTACTATTATTTAATATTTATTTTATTATTTATTATTTATTGTTAGAGCCATAATATTTTTACTATCACTAGTTCTTTATTAATTAATATATCATTTAATATCATTTATTATTTATTACTTAATATTTATTATTTTTTATTATTATTTTTTACTATTATTATTACTTAATTTATTGGTATTTATTTAATTTTTCTATTTATTATTGGTAATTTAATTTCTTTTCTTGTTTATTTTCTTTTGTATGGTCTAGAAATAATTTGCATTTATTTATATTTAATTATTTCTATTTGTTTATTATATTCATTCTAATTATTCTCACTAACTATATAGAAGAAGTTTTTATTTTGCATATTTTTATAATTTATTTTATAATAAATTTGCATATTTCTTCCACATATATTTGCATATTTATTGCATATTTATTGCCTATAAATTATCTATAAAACGCCTACATATTTGTATACACATAGCCTAGCCTGCATATAGCATATTTATTTGGCTATATATTTGCCTATATATTTTATTATATCTGCACATTTATTCACTCACTGCAAAACAAATAAACTCGCCCCTCAATTATTTTTTGTTATTTTTTGTTATTTTTTGTTATTTTTTGTTATCTACAACAATAATAAACAACAAAAATGAAACTTACTGATGAAAATCCAAATTTCGCAAATGGGAATTTGTATCCCAACCAAAATTCAAATCTAACTCAAAGTGACGACCATATTGACACTTACGAAGATCCAAATAATAACGATAGCAACAACGAAAACAACAACAACAACAATAATAATAATAATAACACCAACAACAACAACGATGGTCATATAAACTTTGAAATTAATCGAGACATTCATCGAAGAGAATCACATGATAAAAAATCTCTTAATTATGTTAATCTGCAATCAATAACCTCAAAATCAAAACCATCTTTAGGCTCGTCAATTAATAGCATAGGAAATATCGAATTAAGCAATGAGGTTTATTATTGTAAAAGTATCCCTGAAATCTGTACAGAATTAAATACTTCTGCTGAAAACGGACTTTCAGAAGAAGAAATTAATGATAGATTAACTACTTATGGAAAAAATGTTTTAGAAGAAAATAGTGGACCTTCTGCTTGGTCTATTTTACTAGGTCAAGTTTTTAATGCAATGGTTCTTGTACTTGTTATTTCAATGGCAATTTCTTTTGGAATTCGTGATTGGATTTCTGGTGGTGTTATTGCTGCTGTTATTGGTATTAATATCGTTGTCGGTTTTTATCAAGAATATAACGCAGAAAAAATTATGGCTTCTTTAAAATCTCTTTCCTCTCCAACTGCTCATGTAATTAGAAATGGTTCAGATATCACAATACCTTCTCAAAACTTAGTCCCTGGTGATTTGGTTTCTATAAAAGTTGGTGACACTGTCCCAGCTGATTTAAGAATAACTACTGCAATGAATTTAGAAACTGACGAAGCTTTATTAACTGGTGAATCCTTGCCCGTTTGTAAAGATCCTGATGTAGTTTATGATTCCTTTGTTACCGTAGGTGATCGTTTAAATATGGCTTATTCTTCTTCTGTAGTTACAAAAGGTCGTGCTACTGCTATTGTTGTTGCAACTGGTATGAATACTGAAATTGGTAAAATAGCTGCTTCCTTAAATGGTACTAAGAAAAAATTTAGAACTGTTCCAAGAAATGAATATGGTAATGCTCGTATTATTGATTTCCCCAAGACTTGGACTCTTTCATTTTGGGATTTAATTGCTGAATTCTTAGGTTTAAACGTTGGTACTCCTCTTCATAGAAAACTTGCAAGACTTGCTGTATATTTATTTTTTGTAGCTGTAGTTTTCGCAATCGTTGTAATGGCTGCAAATAAATTTCATGTTACAAGAGAAGTAGCTATTTATGCTATTGCAACTGCTTTATCTATGATTCCTGCTTCTTTGGTTGTTGTCTTAACAATTACAATGGCTATCGGTACTAAATTTATGGCTACTAGAAATGTCATTGTTCGTAAATTAGATTCGCTTGAAGCTTTAGGCTCTGTCAATGATATTTGTTCAGATAAAACTGGTACTTTAACACAAGGTAGAATGGTTTTACGTAAATCTTGGATCCCAGGTATTGGTATATATTCTATTTCTGGGGCTACTGAACCTTTTAATCCTACTATTGGCTCTATTTCATTCTCAAAAAATTCTCCTAAAGTCAAATCAAATAATTCTACTAATGAAAAATCCCCTGATCAATTACTTGATTTATCTCAACCTTTACCTGAAAAAGTACAATATTTTTTAAATTCTACATCTATGGCAAATATTGCAAACGTACACCAAGATGATAATAATGTTTGGAAGGCAAATGGAGATCCAACAGAAATTGCAATTCAAGTTGCTGCTCATAGATTTAATTGGGGTAGACAAAGATGGACAGAAGGTAATGATCCAAATTATACTCTTATGACTGAATTTCCTTTTGATTCCTCTATAAAGCGTATGTCTGCTATCTATCGTAATAATAAAATAAAGGAAGGTGATTCACATCTTTATGAAATCTTTTCAAAAGGTGCTGTTGAACGTGTTTTTGAAACTTGTGATTATTGGTTTGGAGATAACTCTTCAGATCCAACTGATAACAAAAAAATTCCTTTAACACAAGAGGATAAAGATGAAATTTTATCTGAGATGGATGCTTTTGCTTCTGAAGGTTTACGGGTTTTAGCTTTTGCTTCTGGTGAATTTAAATTTAATTACTCTTCTTGGAGTGAAATTCCACGTGGAAATGTTGAAAATTCATTGACATTCTTAGGTTTAGTTGGAATTTACGATCCACCCCGTGAAGAATCAGCTGGTGCGGTGTTACGTTGTCATCATGCTGGAATTAATGTTCACATGCTTACTGGTGATCATCCAGAAACTGCAAAGGCAATTGCAAAAGAAGTTAATATTTTACCTAAAGACCTTTCCAATTTTTCTAAAATAGTTATTGATAGTATGATTATGACTGCACCACAATTTGATGCTCTTTCAGATGATGAAGTTGATGCTCTTCCAGTATTACCTTTAGTGATTGCACGTTGTGCACCACAAACTAAGGTTCGCATGATTGAAGCATTGCATCGTAGAGGTGCTTTCGCAGCTATGACTGGTGATGGTGTCAATGATTCGCCTAGTTTAAAAAAAGCTGATGTTGGAATTGCAATGGGTCTTGCTGGATCTGATGTAGCTAAAAGTTCTAGTGATATTGTACTTATGGATGATAATTTCGCTTCTATTTTAAATGCAATTGAAGAAGGTCGTCGTATGGCTGATAATATTCAAAAGGTAAGGTTTAATTTTTTTTTTTTTTTTTTTTTTTTATATCGATATACTAACATTTTTTTTTTCTTTTTAGTTTGTTCTTCATTTATTAGCAGGAAACGTTGCGCAAGCTTTATATCTCTTGGTTGGGTTATCTTTTAGAGATAAAGATGGATACGCAGTATTTCCTTTATCGCCTGTAGAAGTTCTTTGGGTTATTATGGTTACTTCATCACTTCCAGCTATGGGATTAGGAGCAGAACCAGCAGCACCAGATTTGATGGATAAACCTCCTAAAGATTCTAAAGTTGGAGTTTTCTCTTGGGAAGTATTATTTGATATGATGATATACGGTTTTATTATGGGTACAGTTTGTCTTGTTTCTTTTGCGGTTCTTGTTTATGGATTCGGTTCTGGTGAATTAGGTGAATTTTGTAATAATAAATACAGTGAAGGTTGTAAATTAGTCTTCAGAGCTAGATCGGCTACATTCGTTGAATTAACTGGTCAAATGTTATTACTTGCTTGGGAAGTTATGGATGTGAGACGTTCATTTTTTTATATGAATCCAAATACTACAAGGCCATTTGCTGAACCGTTTATTGCTATTTGGAGAAATCAATTTTTATTCTGGTCAATTATTGGAGGATTTACAACATTATTTTTATCTATTTACATTCCTGTAATTAACCATGCAGTATTTTTACACTCTGCAATCTCTTGGGAATGGAGTGTTTCATTTATTGGATTAGGAGTATTTCTTGTTTGTGCAGAATTTTACAAATTCCTTAAAAGATGCTATTTTACTAGATACAAAGGAGATAGAGCACACGATCCAGCAGACGATTTAGAAAAGATTGGTCATGATAATAAATTTCACCACCGGAAATCCAGTTCGTCATGAATTGATTATCTATGATTTTTTTTGTTTGTTTGTTTGTTTTTTTCGTTTATTGTTTATTATTTATTGTTTTATTGTTTACTCAGTGTTGATAAATATTTATTATATAAATTTTTTAAATAAATTAGGTACCTATTATTATGATACTTTAAAGTATTTAATTTGGAGTTATTAAGAGATAGAGTTAATACAATGTTTATTTATTTATTGTTTATTTATAAAGTAAAAAAAAGGAAATAAATTACGAAAAAAAAATTAAATGTATTGTAAAACTATCCATTATCCTAGAATCAACTCATAGGTTATAATTATAATATTGATAGCAATGAGAGGTACTATAACAGTAATAAATGTTAGATTAGTCAATATATATTAAGTAATAGAAAAATACATACTCCGTAATAAGGTTCGAACAGCTCCGATAAGATTTATTAGTTTTGATTTTATAGTTGGCTCTGATATAGCTGGAGAATTATAAGACATATTACTAGCAGTTGGTGGTGCTCCAAATCCGTGTAAATCTTGTGTTTTTTTAGATGTCCATCCAACTGTAAAAAGTAGTAATAATTAATTGATTAAAGGTTAGCTATATAATTTTATAGTTTTTATAGTTTTCATAGTAAAAATAAAAAATACACACTTCTTGCTAAAAACCGATCTTCAGATAAAATCGCTATTGCGTTAACTAGTAAAAGTACAACTATAATTTTAGTAAATATTCAATATTCAATACTAATATACAATACCAATCGATTTTTTTCTCACCATAAATTAATCTTCCAAATCCAAACATTGGGAACAGCATTCTGAAGAAAATCTTATAAAATTAGAAAAAAACTAAAGCTGCCCTATAACTCTATAAATATAGTGTCTACACTTATTTATTATTTTAAGTTTTCGTTTTTTTTTTTTTTTTTTTTTCCTATCTTTTTTTCACTTTCCAAACCTTTAAATTCAACATCTTGAACTACCAAATCAACCATCGATTATGTAAAAAGAATCAGTTGATTACATAATATTATTGTATGGAGTATCGCATAATAACTACCGCGTGATTACATAATCTATAAATTGGTTGTTGGATTTGGAGGTTTGGAGGTTTGGAAGTTTGAAGAAGGTATCGTTTATCATTTTTTATTATTTAATTAATTAATTAGCATTTTTGGGAATTTTGTAATTTATTATATATAACTACAAACCCCAGTTAGTTGCTATCTAATATGAACTGGCTGGACTTTACTCTTCTTGGTCTTATTGGACTATATTTATCCTTTTCGCCATATACTAAAGTGGAAGAATCCTTTAATATACAGGCAATACATGACATGTTAAACTATGGGAGAGATTTGTCGAAATATGATCATTTTCAATACCCGGGCGTAGTTCCTCGCTCCTTTATTGGTGCTTTATTTATTTCAATTATAGCCAAACCGTTTTTAAATATTTTTTCAATTAGTTCGAAATCATTAGATGCTCAAATTATAGTTAGAGCAATCCTTGGACTTATTAATGGAGGTTCTTTGATAATGTATAAATCTGCATTATCAAATGCTTTAGATTCTTCAGTTTCAAATTGGTTTATGTGTTTACAGTTGTGTCAATTCCATGTTTTATATTATGCTTCACGAACATTGCCAAATTTGTTTGCTTTCCCATTAGCAAATATTGCATTTGCATATTATCTTAATCGTAAATATACATACACTTTAATAATTTTATCATTTACTTCTATTGTATTTCGATCCGAGTTATCAATATTTGGAATTTTGATGCTTATTGAATTTTCAATATTTAAATCATTGAAAAAAAATATTAATTATGGGTTTAAAAAGGCTTTTAAAGCTTTATCCTTAGGGTTATTTCTTGGTATTTCATCTTCCTTAGTTGTAGATTCTTATTTTTGGAAAATGTTTCCTATGATTCCTGAAATTTATGCATTTTATTTTAATGTTATTGAAGGTAAATCATCACAATGGGGGACTCAACCATTTTTCACATATTTTAGATTTTATATTCCGAAATTACTTTTAAATCCAATTTCAACAGCTTTTGCTTTCCAAGGTTATGTAAGAGATGAACGAATTAGACCATTAATGACACATGCATTGTTATTTATTGCAGTATATTCTTTTCTTCCACATAAAGAATGGAGATTCATATTACCTTCCATACCAATTCTCACTTCGTGTGCTGCAACAATGGCTTCATCTATATATAAAAAATCCAAGTCTAATAAGATAATCAACACAAAAAGAGTTGGTAATAACAACAATAACAATCCAACTAATTTATTTATAGATATAATATTTAGAGCTCTTTATAAAGGTTTGGTTTTTTTAACCGCTTTATCTATTTTAGGTACTACAATTGTGAGCTGGCTCATGGTAGTAATATCATCATATAATTACCCTGGTGGTGAAGCACTTTCACTTGTTAATTCTATTGGAAATAAAAGTATACCCCAATCTATATACATGGATGTATATACATGTATGACTGGTGCTACTAGATTTGGTGAAGAAGTAAATGCTCCAAATTGGATATATTACAAAACAGAAAATGAAGCTTTGATTGAACAAGAATTTGAATCTATATACGATTACATTGTAGTGTCTGTTGCTAATCCTTTATATGAACGAGCTAATGAAAGTAATTTAGACTGGCAAATTGTGGGCAAAGTTAAAGGTTTTGGAGGTATTAATAAGAAATTGTTTTTGAAATCAATTAGAGATGTAATTTCCTTGGGTAAATTTCCGTTTACCAAGGAGACATACAATGATTTAAAAAAATGGTTTAGTGATGTTATTATACTGCAGGATAAAATATTTATATTTGCTAAGAACTCGACCTCTACTTAGGTCATAGTATTGATTGCTATTGTTTGTTATTATTGTTATTTAAAAGTTTATAGTTATTTACAAGTTTTCTTTACAATCTTTTTTTAAAATCTATTATAATTTCACAACAGTAAGTTTTAAAGGTAAAAACCACGAATGGTTGTGAGACCTTTGTCCGAAAATTAAGGAATTCTATAATATTACATACAATTTTGTATTTAAAAAACAAAAAAACTACATACATTTTTATAGGTTTCTACTTTTTACCGTTTCCCTAAGGTTTCTGTATGAATCTACGTGTTTACAAGTGTTTTCGATAATGGAATGGAACGTTTGAATTTTTACTGGAAACCATTTAAAGTTGTGCCATCACTACTATATAAATTAGATCTAAAATAAAGTCAAAGGGTGTTCGGTTTAAACAAGGTTTCTATGTAAAACTGTTGAATCACCTTGCCATTTTTGCCCTATATATAATAATAATATAATATAATATAATAATATTAATATTAATATTAAACAATAGTATATAATAGTATAGCATAATTTATTATTTACTATATAGTATTATATTTATTGCTATATAATAATAATATAATATATAGTAATATTATAATTTAAAATATAATTCTATATAGTATACTACATAATACTATAGTATAGTATAATACATACTATAAAATAATAATAATATAATAGTAATAATAATAATATAATAATATAATAATAATAATAATAATATAATATTAATATTATAGTAATAAAATAAAAATAACAATACAATAAAAATAAAAATAAAAATAAAAATAAAAAAAATAAAAATAAAAAATAAATGCGCAAAACAAATGCTAAATAATAAAAAACAAAAAAGCCAAACTCAAATTTCAATTTTCTCCCTATAGCAAAATAAAGAAAAGACAATAAATAGTAAATGCAATAACAATAAATGCTATATAATGGGATAAATAATAAAAATTCAAATTTGACATATAAGAAAATTAAAAAATAAAAATAAATAATAATTATAATTATAGTAATATTATTATTACTTTTAAATAATAGTATACAATAGTATATAATATATAATATAATAATAATACTATATAATATAATAATTTAATATATAAGAAATAATATATAATAATATTATAATTTAAAATAAAAATTAATATACTATGCTATATAATAATATATAATAATATATATATATATAAAAGGCTCTAATAAATGATGTATAATAATATATATAATAATAATAATATAATAAAATACTATATAATAATATAATTTAATATATACTATATAATAATATAGGCTATAATAAATAATACATAATAATATATATAATAATAATAGTAATATAATAATAAATTATAATATACTATAATATATAATAATATTAAATAAATAATAGAATATAATAATAACAATACTATATAATATTATATTATATTATTATTATTATACTACTATATTATAGTACACTGTATATAAATAATATACTATATATTATATATTGTATAGTATAGTATAATACTATAATATTATAGTTTACAATATAATATAATATAATAATAACAATAATAACAATAATTAATTACTATAAAAACACCAGCTAACCCATTCTCAAACAATAAATGATCGGTTTACGTAAATACGCAATAATTACGTGTTTCGAGCTTTTTTTACAGACTTACTGAGAAAACACTATACGACGAATTTTCCAAACGGACAGCATAAGGAAGAAAAACTAAAACTAAAAATAAAAATAAAAAGAAAAAGAAAAATAAATAACGTAAAAACGAACCACAATCACAGTTTGTATGGTAGAAATAAAAATAAAAATAATTCAAATAAAAAATAATAAAAATAATAAGAAATAAAAAATAATTAAAATAATTAAAATACATTATAAAATGGTAACTGGCGGAATTCCACCCCCAAACTTTTCTGGTGGATATAAACCGACCAGAGGAGGAAATAGCAGCGCATCGGATTGGTCGTTCCCGTACTTTGCTCGACCATCTGCTCGACTAGCGAGATATAAAACCGGTAATTTAAATAGTAATAATACTAATAATAATAATAATAATAATAATAATAATAATAATAATAATAATAATAATAATAACAATCATATTAATAACATTGGATATATAGATAATAGCGGATTTGTGGGAAATGATAGTAATAATGTAGTAATTAGAAAAATAAAAAATTTTTTAAATTTTTTGTTTAGTAAAATTGAGAATAAAATTCCTGATTCGTATTGGTTGAAAATTTTTATTAATTTTATTTCGATAATTTTATCGATTTTTTTCAATTATATTGAGAAACTGTCGTTAATAAACTGGTTACAAATTTTTTGGATTTTTTTATTATACCACTATGAACGAGGAATTTGGAATAATGCCATTAAAAAATGCGATTGGAATAGATGGGAAAAATGGGATAAATCAAAGTATACAAAGAGTGTGAATATTAATGAAAATTCAAATAGTGACGATAGTAACAAAAATAATAAAAATTTAAATCATGACAAAATTATTCCAGAACGTGTCATCTTACTAGCTGATCCACAAATTGTCGATGATAATACTTATCCTAATAGACCAAGAATTTTAATGTGGTTTACCAAAAAATTAAGTGATTTATATATGAGAAGAAATTGGAAAATTATGCATAAAATTATTAACCCCGATTCAACAATATTTTTAGGTGATTTATTTGACGGTGGAAGGGAATGGGACGATGAAGAATGGTTAAATGAATATAAAAGATTCCTTTCAATTTTTGTACCGTCACCAAATAATGCAAATGTTATAATGACTTTACCTGGAAATCATGATATTGGTTTCGGTGATAAGATTGTAACAAATGCATTAAAAAGATTTAATGTGTATTTCGGTGAAACTTCAAGAGATTTGGTTGTTGGAAATCATTCATTTGTTATTTTAGATTCAATCTCAATGACAAATACTAATAATCCACGTGTATTTGAACCACCATATCATTTCCTAGAATCAATCTCTTCACAACCAATGGTTTATCCTAGAATTTTACTCTCTCATGTACCTTTATACCGTCCAAAGGGTTCCACTTGTGGTCCAGAACGAGAATCTAATATCCCAATATCACTTACTCGTGGTTATCAATATCAAACACAAATTGATGATGTTCGATCAAAATATATAATTGATGCTGTTAACCCTATATTAATTTTTTCTGGTGATGATCATGATTATTGTCATGCAAGACATGTTTATAATAAAGATGGTTCTCCAATTATTACAACTTCACCTGCTGATAAAAATGGCCCAACCTTAATAGATCCTAACCCAGATTCTATCCAATCATCAGAATCTTCTTTACCATATATTGATGAAATTTCTTTAAAAAGTTTCTCAATGGCTATGGGAATAAATTATCCAGCTTTTGAAATGCTGTCACTTTATAATCCACAAGATGATGATTTACAAGCCTTTTTGGACTCATATTCAGCAGATTCAAATTCTAAAACAATAACTAAACAACAAACACAAAAACAAAATTTTGAAACTTCTAGATATGATCTTAATTCATTTAGACAAGTTAATATCGATTCTCCTACAAAATTTTCAACTCCTACTGTTCAAGGTAATATGTGTTACCTTCCCTCAATATATTATGTAATTACAGTTTATGTTTTAGGTGTAATTTTCACATTGGTTATACTTGGAATAACTACCTTACGTAAAAATTCTAAATTAGACCTTGATGGTCCAACTGTTCTTCCATTCCGATATGATCATACACCAATAAATGATGATAGGATTTTAAATTCAAATTTTACTTCTTCTAATTCAAATCCAAACTCTTTATGGAATTCTATTGAGCGTTCTAAAGAAAACGAAAGAGCAACTAAATCAAGAGCTTGGAGACCAAGATCAAGATATCAAATTCATGGACATATACCAGGTAAAATATTATTAAGATCATATTATATTTCCCTTGCACAGGTTGCATCGGTAGCTTTTCCTTTATTTTTATTTTTTGTTTGGACTATATAATGCAAATTTATAAATATATTATTGATTATAAACAAACTTATACTGCAGTAAAATAATAATGAGTAATATTTATAGTAAAAGTAAAACCTAAAGTCATTAAATAGTCATTATTTATAATAATATATAAGGTCTATTCTAATATTAATTAAGTAGTTAACAGTTTCCCTCTACAATTCACCACATTCTCATATATCATCCAGAAAGCATTACCCAAAATATAAACCGTTCTTTTTGAACAGTATCATCTAAATTAAGGTATGAACTAACATTTCCTAAAACACTTTGACTATTTAATTGTCTTAAAGACATAGCCCTAGAAGTACTAGTTGAAGATGAGAGAGTAATTATACACTCAATAACATTTATACCAGTATTTAATTTCACTTCATATGTTGAACGAATAGAATCATCGTTATTTTTTCTTATAATATTAGATGGGAACATCATTGGACTAAGCCTATGATTATTACAAGTTATTATTAAATTATAAGGCTTCGAATAAAGAAAAGGAGAGAGAACTGGAGAAATTGCAATTGAACTTTGATTTGAAGGAAGTGATAAAACATATGATTGAAAAACATCATTATCTGATGCTTTAATACTAAGTTTAAATGTTCCAGTTTCATTCCATAAACTTTCTCTCATAGGATAAACAACATATAAAGAACATACAGAAATTTCTCTAATTAAAGCATCTTTAGAACTTTCTCCTTCAGGACGTACTTTATCTTTTAACGCCTTTTTCTGTAGTAAAATTTCTGCGGTTTTTATAGGATCTAATACAGCTGTCTTTAAATCTATTTTTGATGAAAGATTATTTTCAACTGTAGATGGGATATTTGGTATTATTGTATTGTCATTTGTAGTATTTATATTATTTTCAGAAGTACCAGTATTTAAATCGGGTTGCTTTAATTTTAAACTAGATGAAGTATCTTCTTTAATTAAATTAGACTTCCTTTCAATAGAAGTACTACCAGAAGTCAAAGAATCTTTTTGCTGATCATATTCTTTTACGTCGATCATTTCAATATCTTCTAATTCAGCATTATTTTCCTTTTTATTAGATGAAGATTCAATATTATTAATGATATTTTCTGATTGTTTTCTTTTATTTACATCTTCAGGCTCGATAGATTTTAATTTCTCCTTTTCTTTTTGCACATTCTCCTTCTTTACAATATTTTCTTTAATATTTTTTTCAACTTCATTTTCATGAGTATCCTTTTTTAAACTAGTTGTAATTGATATTTTTTTCTCAATAGGAGAAGAAGGTCTGCGCAATCTTATGGGATTGATAATGTCTTTATGGTCCTTTTCATGTACTGTTTTAGATTGTACATCAAGATCCAATTTTTTTGATTTTTCTATTGAATCTGATCTAATATTTAATTTAATTTTGGGACTAAGTGTAGGAGAAGTTGAATTTGTATCATCTAAATTTATTCTTAACTTTATAGTTTTGTTTTTATTTTTATTCTCAGAATCATTATCTGAAGAATTTATATCAAATTTTTGAACATCTTCAGGTTGATTTGAAATTAGATCTAAAAATTTATTTTCAAGATAGTAAGCATCATTACTTATAAGACTCCCTTCTTCATTAAAAGCCTTAGCATTTGAAAATATTAATAAAGTTGCAGATTTAAAATCATTCCAGGAATTAAATGATTTTATCGATTTTTTCACAGCAGTGAAAGATGTTGGGTTTGATATTATTTTATAATAAGCGGGATAATCTCTTCTACTTGGTATTTTAATAAATAAATCTGAATATTTTCTATTTGTATTTTTTTCTTCTAAATTTAAAAGCTCATCAATAATATCTGTCATTATATTTTGAACATGCTTTATTGTAATATTTGGTTTAGAAGTTGAATCTTTTGATTCTGTTGTGTTCAAAGGATTTGGTGAATTCGTATTAGAATGTGAAACAGAAGGCGAAGAAGATTTTTTGCGTAATACTATTTTTTCAATTTTTTCATTAGAGTTATTAGAATTATTTGAATTGTTGGTTACCGATATAGAAGGAACAGAAGCAGTGAGTTTTATTTTTTTCAATGGAGGAGCATTTAAAGATTCATTATAAGAATCATCTAAAGAAATAAGTTCAGCATTTGCTAATTTTAATAACTCATTAGCATTTTTACATATATCTGACCCATCTTCATTGTATGTTTTTGCATTTGTAGCTATGAGCTTAAAATCCGAAATAATTTGTAAACTAGATATATATTCATTGTTTTTGAATTTTTCTCGTATTTCATATAACGAAATTGGATTTTTAATTATTTTGTAATAATCAGCAAATGATTTTCTTCCAGGTAACTTTTGAAACATGTATGCCAACTGTAATCCGTCTTTGGTTTTCGCATCCAAAAGGGATTTAAAGAGTGGTTGTCCAAATTTTTCCTAAAAGTCAGCAATGAGTTTACAAGTGTGGAGTGATAGTATAAATTAGAAATTAGAAATTAAACAATTATAAATTAAAAATATAAAATATAAATATAAAATATAAATATAAAATATAAATATAAAATATAAATATAAAATATAAAATATAAATATAAAATATAAATATAAAATATAAAATAAACTATAAATATATATTATAAATATAAATTAAAAATGTAAAATATTAAAATAAAAAATAAAAAATAAATTATAAATATAAAATATAAATATAAAATATAAAATAAATTGTAAATATAAAATATTAATATAAAATATAAATATAAAATATAAAATATAAATATAAAGTATAAATATTAAATATTAAAATAAAAATAAATTAAAAATATAAAATATTAATATAAAATATAAATATAAATATAAAGTATAAATATTAAATATTAAAATAAAAATAAATTATATACAATCATATTCAATTACATATAAATACAATCTTCATTCATCTTTGTGAAAAACATAATCTTAAAATATTCATAAAAAGCTACATATAAATAACCTGTCATCTAAATCAAATTATCAATATATTAATATTTTATATGAATATCCATAAAGCTATATTTTCTCAAATTGATCTATTACTCTATAACTTTTTCTAATTATATTATAACAAACTGTCCTCAGTCGAAATCATAACCTACCCAAGTAAATTTTGTCGAAACATTGTCGTTATTATCACCACCATTACTATTATCAGTACTGCTATTGCTATTGATATTATTATTTTTTATTTCATTACTTTCTTTAAATTTCGAAACTTCGTCGTTTTCAAATTCGGAACTCCTTCTTCCTCGACGCGCCATGGTATTTTAACTTATTTCCCAATAGGCCTATTCTTTCCTATTCTGGCTGTTTGCTTCTATTGCTATTTAAAAGAAAATATGTTACCACGCATTAACTTATTTTTGAAAATTTAATTTTAGTTAGTGAATACAACTTTTTTCTTTTTTTCTTTCTTTCTTTCTTTTAAATATTTCTCCCAATATAATAATGAATTTCTTACTCTATATAGTAAAACTGAATTTTCTTAAATTGGTTTATCGTGTAAAGTTGAATAACTAGCATTTGTTAGCACTCGTTACTATGGCAATATCATTTTTTAATGATTTTTTAATTTCCTATTCTACAAAATGAATCATATCCAATTTAAAATCTCATTTTTGTGTGATAAGCTTTTCAATATGGCTTGTCTACAACAAATAGAAAAGTACTTACGTCTAGGTTTATATTAAATAGTACGTCCTCTTTATACAAATTGTTATATTTGTTTAATACAATATATATACATTTATACTAAATTTACTAGCTTTGTACAGATTTACTACAGTTTATAATATATTTACAAGTCATATAATTATACATTTAAATTATATATAATGCAAAGTACACAGTTATTGTTTGCATATAGATTTTAAAACAAGACTTCTTTTATCTCTTTCCTTTTTTTATTTTTTTTCTATATATTAATATTCATTATGGAGAATATTATTTGATCCAAATATATTAGTACAGAAATTAAACGATTCTTAAAGGAATTCGGTTTATAAATACTAATACGTGGAGAAACACTGGTCAAAACAAAATTTAAAAATTCGCGGGGGTAAATAAAAAAAGCTTTAAAAGAATTATTTATATTTATTTGATTACCAATCATAATTATGCTTCTAGTTCATTTGTTGCTGTTATATTCGTGCTCTACATAATTTATTGTTTATCTTTAGGCTGTTTAACAGAATAAAATAGGTTACAAATTTATTCAATATAAAAAGTTAATTACTTATCTAAGTGAACACCTTCTGTAGAAAGGTTGGTGTGCACTTAAAGAGGTTTTACTGTACAATAAGAAGTTTCATATATGCTAATCATTCATGAATATCTCGTGCATAATGTTTTATCAGAAGACCATGCACAAAGTATATTAATAATTATATTTGGATTATAAGACAAATATGTGTAAATTATAAGAGATTCAAATCATAATAATTAACGAGCAAATAGAAACACACACAAAAACACACGCAAAAACACAGTGGAACGCATTATAAATACATATCAAACCTAAATAAAACCACCATTTCTATCATAGTCTTTTAACTAAAAATAAATAAAAAGTCATGCAAATATGGCAATTCTGAAAATAAATGAATATAGTAGTAAATAAAATACCCAATTATATTTGATTAATTATATATACTAATAGAATACTCGTTATTAGACCATCAGCAATCTTCTAACACCTGCATTAACTTTTCTATAAACTGCACACATACAATAAACAACAATTATACTATTATTTACTAATCTTATATTTTTACAAATAAGTTTAACTTTTGTAAAAGTATAATATTAAAACGAATTAAAGCAAATAAGCTGAAATTAATAAATCTCCTTCATTCACTGCTATACAGTTATCATGACAGTAATAATTGCATATTGTATGGTATATTGCTATGGGAATAAACATGATGTTTCTAAATACTATCGTTTTTCTATTTAACAGATAACAATTATTACTATACTGTACTTAAAATCTAAAAATCTATTGCTATAACAACACGCGCCAAATCCTATGTTTTCAACTTTTTAATTTTTCTGTTGCTACAGGAAAGGAACGAAAAATGTAAATTATAATAGTTTAAATTATTTATAAATAATTATGAATCTATAATAAATAAGGGAGGAAAAATAAAAAAAAACATAAGAAAAAGCGAAAAAAAAGCGAAAAAAAGCGAAAAAAGGTGAAAAAGGTGAAAAAAGTGAAAAAAAAAAATAAAAAAAAATCAAGGACATTTACCATTGAGAGAAAAAGGAAAAAATATTAAGCAAATGGAGTCTAAACGGACTCTTCAGCAGCGTTCGCAAAGGCAACCACGATTACTTACAGAAACAGAAAGAGCGAGGTTACTTGAATTTCAAGATGCTATACATTATTCTCCTAGGTTTGTTTGTTCTTTTTTTATTAGAAAAATATAATTAACGCGTCTTTATTATTATTACTGTGTTTACTAACTAATCTAGATACTCCGATGACCATTATGAGTACAGGTGTGTATTTTTCGGATTGACGTCGATTATGTTTATATTTTAGTATCAATTGTTATGCTATAACTTATTATTAATTAATAATATTACAACACTAACTTTTAGACATGTTATACTACCGAAGAATATGTTGAAAGTAATTCCGTCAGACTATTTTGTTCCAGAAACTGGCACATTACGGATTTTATTAGAAGAAGAATGGCGAGGTCTTGGAATCACACAATCTTTAGGATGGGAACATTATGAGACACATAGTATGTTAATTGATTATTGAATGATGGATTTATGATAAATAATTAAAATATTATAATAAGTTGAATAAATTTACTAACTTAAATTTTCAGCTCCTGAACCTCATATTTTACTTTTCAAGTAAGTGTTTGATTTGATTGATATATGATGATGATTAAAATAAATAAAAAGTAATAATTATGAATGATAAAAAGTAATAAAAAAATTAAGAAAAAATTTTTGTTAAAAAAAAATATAACAATAACAATTATTCATAAATAACAAACAATAGTAAAAAATATAAATTATTTACAAAATTATTTTACATTTTCTAACTCAACAGACGTGAGAAATCCTCATGATATTATTTATGACTGCCGAACAAACACCAACAAAAGGATTATCCTTTATATTTTGTTAATATTTAAAATTCATTATATTCTTCTATATAAACTTTTGTTTATGATGTATTTATTTTATTTTATTTTATTTCGTTTTATTTTATTTTATTTACATTATTTTAGCTTACTTGTTACCTTACCGTATTTGTCGTTTATTTACATTACATTATACTTTATCACACTAAACATGATTTTTTTTATTTGCCTGTTGTTTTTATGAGTCAGAATAGAGTTCGATCTCGCATTTCTTTTATTTTCTTTATTTTACGTTACTTTATTTAATTTAATATTTAATGTGTTTATGTAAATACTGAAAATTCTTGATTATTCATTGTTTTCACTGGTTATGTATAAGTGTATATTACATTACATATTATTATTTATTATTTATTATTTATATTTATTTATACCGGTATTTATTTATTTATTACTTAACAGGGAGCGAAGTTTCCTTTTTGAGTCGTTTCTTTTAAAAGTAAGATTATTGCCTAATAAATAACTAATTTTCTCATTTTTAGCATAGCAACTAATATTAACGTCATCGTTTTTTTTCTTCTTTTTTTAGCATAAATTAATATTTAATTATTTTATATGCGACTTGGGACTTTTTTTTAATTGTTTTATTTGTAATTTTAATTTAATTTTTAATTTATTTTAATTTTTTTTATTTTTTTTCCCTTATAAAAGAATATTATTTTTAAAAATGGAAGTTTTTTTACGGTTTAATATTTTTTATTTTACTGCTATATAATAACTCATATTTATTATAAGGTGAGAAAGTTAATTACTGTTATTATTTTTTAATTATTTATTATTTATTAATTATTTATTAATTATTTATTATTTATTTATTATTTTATTATTTATTTATTATTTTATTATTTATTTTTAATTATTTTTATTATTATTATTATTATTATTATTATTTTTTATTTTTAATTTGTAATTATTTATTTTTAATTTTTAATTATTTTTATTATTTTAAATTATTTATTTTTAATTTTTTATTATTATTCTTGATTTATTTTAATTATTTTTATTTAATTTTATTTTATTTTTATTTTAATTATTTATTTTAAATTATTATTACTAACAATCACCATTTCTAGTTTCTATTTAAATGGCGCAAACTTTTGGTTCCCATTCGGAACAAGAACCATTGTTGGGAAACAACTTAAACTCAAATAGTTCAAATTCAAATGCAGATGCAAATGCAGATGTAAATGCAAACTCAAACAATTCAAACAACTCAAATTCACACGCAAACCAGACACACTATGGTACAACAGCAGTATCGTATGACAAAGAAATATCGCCATACAACTTGTGGGTTGTCAGATGCACTTATGATATTACTGTATTATTTTTATTTTTCTCAATAATATGGTATTTGTCGCTTTTGGTAAATACATTTATTTCAATCCCTCTACTTGATAATTGTTCTAGTGGATTCACAGCTCAAAGTTATATTTATATTACAATATTTACACTTATAATTTCTTTATTGTTCTTTAGTGTACCTTCCACAATTGATTCGCATCTTTTTATTGTAATATCAACCTTACTTTTAATTGATTTTATTTTAATTGTTTCTGTTTCATTAATTAGACATGAAGAATCAATTATTGGTGTAACTTCCTGTCTTTGGGCCCTGTTTATGGGTCTATGGGTTTCACTGGTTTCTAGAATAGTTATTTGGGGTAAAAATAAACGTGCTTTGGATTATACTCAAAGTTTAATAAATTCTAGTATTCAACCAAATAGTAATGATTTCAATAATAATCATCGTAGCTTTTCTCAATTATTACAAAATAACGTTATTGCTGACGTTGAACAAAATTCTGATGAACCAAATATAGTATTTACAATACGTCGTCGTTTAAATTTTTTTAGATCATTTTCTGGATGGTTTCAAACTGTTATTTCAACTATTTTAAGATTTTTAATATTAATTTCTGTTATTTTGATGACAATCACTTTAATTTTACGGGCTCATGATTCAACTCTTGATCCGGAAGGTAAAAAAATTACTGTTTCTGGTGGTAAATATAAAGTACATGTTGTTTGTTTTGGTCTTAAGAATGTTACAAACCCAGATTCTCGTTTTTATAAAACTCCAATGATTTTTTTAGAAGCTGGTGAAACTTCTGCTGAAACTTTTGCAAATTCTTGGATAAAGGAACTTTATGAATCAAAATCAATTCCAGGTTATTGTACTTGGGATCGTCCTGGAAAAGGATTCTCTGATAATGGGCCAACGCCTCTTTCTGCTGGAATAATTGCCAGTACACTTACTGAGGCATTGACTATTTATTTAGATGAATATAATGGTTTAAATAATTCAAATAACTTAGATATACATAAAGTTGAAAATGATGATATTTCTTGGATGATTGTTACTCACGGTGAAGGTGCTGTATATTCACGTATTATGGCCACTAGATTTAGTAATATTCGTGGTATTTTATATGCAGATGCTGAACCTGCAAATTCATTTGTTGAAAGAATTGGTAAAGCTTCTAAAGGATTTGGTTTTTTCATTAAAGGTTCACTGTCACCTATTGGATTACCACTTATTGGTGGATGGATATTTAAAGGACGCACGCGTGAGGATAGGGTATGGGGTGAATCTGCTGCAAAGGGACATTCGTCTTCTCCTGGTAAATGGTTAAAATCTAGTTTACAAGAAAATGAAGCTGCTCATATTCTCACTAAAGAAGAATCCCAAGCAGCTGACATGTTATTAAGTAGAGATTTACTCGTTGGTGTTGTTTCTTCTGAACATGAAATTAAAAAATCAGAAACATGGCTTAAATATCAAAAAGAGTTTTCGGAATCTTCTGATAAACTTGTAAAATGGAGTATTGTTGATGCGCCTCATAGGTTATGGGAATCTACAGATGGAGTAAAGGCTTTACAGGATGTTTTAATGGATATGATTAGGATGAAGTGAAATATGAATTTATTAAGGAATTATTAAGAATTTATTTTACTATGGATATTAATGTTTATGGGGTATATTATAGTACAAGGTTTCATTGAAGAAAAAAAAAAAAAAATAAAATAAAATAAAATAAAATAAAAATAAAAAATATAATCATTTAGATTGAATCAATAACTGGTCATTTGATAAAATTTTAACCTTTTTATTTATTGGTTCATCTGGATTATTTAGGGATCTTTTTTTTTCTAATTCTAGTTTGGTGTCTAAATCTAATGTGGAATTTAATAAAATCGAATTGGAAAAATCTTTAAAACATCCGAAATCTATATCGTTTTCATATAAAGCCTTAAAAAGCTCATCATAAGATTTTGTGTGAGCAACATGTTGATATAAAGGGTTTTTACCAGGTATCATTTTCAACAAACAAAATTTTGTGTTACCAAATGGATTTGCATATTTATATGCAGTTAAGATATATTCTTTTGCTATTTGTTTGAATGAGTTGTTTTTATTTTTGTTTTTCTTGCTGTTGTTGTTGTTTATATCTGTTGTACACGTATTAAGATTCTTTTGAAAACATGTTAAATCCATTGTAGCAGCGGTTGCAATCATGCAGCCATCTACGTTATATTTCGAAATACAATTTTTGACATCATTTAAATTAAAAATTGAACCATTTGCGATTACGGGAATATTATTTTTATGAGCAATTTTAACAATTTCACCTAAATAATCTTCTGGTATAGCGGTTTCTCTTGGTCTCATATTAATTTTTCTACAATGTACGGTTAAACAAGAAATTTTTAAACCAACTAATTTTTGAACAAGTTCAAAAGTTTCTTGTGGAGTATTTAAAATACGTATTTTAACAGAAATTCCAATATTATATGGATCACCAATTTCATTTATTAGTGAATTTAGAATTTCTATTAAATTGTTTTGGTTTTCTTTGTAAAGTAAAGCTGCTCCCATACCAGAATGTATAGAAAAATGTTTTGGACAACCAGAATTTAAATCAATACCAGCAACATCATTAGCAACAATTTTTGCAGCTAAAACTGCTAGTTTTGGTGATGATGTTCCAATTTGAAAAATACATTTATGGTTTAATTTTTCAATAATTTCATGTGTTTTAAATACAATTTCACCAGTTTTTTTATGTACAAATTCGATAGTTTTGTCTTTATTATTTTCTACTCTTTTGCATTCTATTAATTTTTTATCAACAATTTCTGGTCCCCAGACTAAATCTGCTCCATGGTTTAAGGCGACCAATCGAGTGGGCAATTCACCGATTCGAACCATCGGAGCCAGAACAATGCCCCGGTATGATATTTTCATGGTTGTTTGGTTTTTATTTGTATTTGTATTTACTATTTTATGTTTACTACTATTTTAAAAAATATATCTGGTGATTACTATTCTATGTGGGTATGTAGGTTACAAACTACGATAATTTTACTTAATTTCTTTTGATTTTTTAATGCAATCAATAATTTACAAACACATATTTACAAATAAAAAACTATGAGACAGTGGCAAATATGACAACATATTATCGTCATAGTAATAACGGATTTACTTATAAATAAATAAATAAATAAATAAATAAATAAATACATACATACATACGTACATACATACGTACATACATACGTACTATAAGTTTATGCCTAGAATTCAAGAATTAAGTGTTTTTTGTTACGGCATGCAATAAGTATATCCTACAAATTCATGGTAACTATATAGTAGAAGAATAAAATTATGTATATAGCAACAATTATATATAGTAATTTATAATTTTATATAGTAATATAATAAATTTATATATTAATTTTATATAGTAATTTTATAATTGTAAATAATTGTATTATAGTGATTTATATAGTAATTTTATATAGTACTATAATAATTGTATATAATAATTTAGTAATTTTATATAGTGATTTTATATATTAATTTTCTAATTGTAAATAATTGTATATAATAATTGTATATATAGTAATTTATAATTTGTATGGACGTTGCTATGTCGTTGTCCCCTTTATTCAGTCAGAAGCGATTAATAACCGGTATGCAAATCGACGAAATAGCGGACAACGTACACTAATATAATTTTAAGGAATACAATGGGAATATAATATAAATACAATATAGTATAAACACAATATAATATAAACACAATATAATATAAACACAATATAATATAAATACAACAATAACATAAATAATTACTACAAATAAACACAAACAATAACATAAAATTAACATGCTCGGGACCGCTACTACTGCTGTTTCTTCACAAAATGCAATCGCCCGTCGTCGGTTGCACGGGATTTTTCGCACCTTTATAGCAACGAAAATAAATAATTCAGTGAATGAGCAACCGGGTAAAAATTTTACTCTTTCCAAAGGAAATTTTAGCACTAGTAAAAATTCAAATAATAAAAATAATTTAAGTAATAGTAAAAACTCAGATAAAAACTCGAATAATATAAACAAAATGTCAGAATACTCTGTTCGTGAAATTGGACCTAGATATTCCTTAGATTATCGTGCTTATATTGAAAAAAATGGAAATGTAATCTCATCCTTCCATGATGTACCCTTGTACGCTGATAAAGAAAAGGGAATTTTAAACATGATTGTCGAAATTCCTCGTTGGTCTAATGCAAAATTAGAAATTTCTAAAGAAGAAAAATTTAATCCAATTAAACAAGATACTAAAAAAGGTAAACTTAGATTTGTTAGAAATGTTTTCCCACATCATGGTTATATTCATAATTATGGTGCATTCCCACAAACATGGGAAGATCCAAATGTAATTCATCCCGAAACAAAGGCAAAAGGTGATAATGATCCACTTGATGTTTGTGAAATTGGTGAATTGGTTGGTTATACTGGCCAAGTTAAACAGGTTAAAGTTCTTGGTGTTATGGCTCTTCTTGATGAAGAAGAAACTGATTGGAAAATTATTGCAATTGATATTAAAGATCCTTTGGCTCCAAAACTTAATGATATTGAAGATGTTGAAAAATATCTTCCAGGTCTTCTTCGTGCTACAAATGAATGGTTCCGTATTTATAAAATTCCTGATGGAAAACCTGAAAATCAATTTGCATTTTCTGGTGAAGCAAAGAATAGAGATTACGCTTTAGAGGTTATTCGTGAATGTAATTCTGCTTGGAAAACTCTTATTTCTGGTAAATCGGTTGATTCAAAGGGAATTTCTCTTGAAAATGTGTCTGTTCAATCTTCTCCTGCACATATTTCTTCATCTTCTGATGTTCCTGCTGCTACTCATGAACCTCCAAAACCTATCGATCAATCCATTGACAAGTGGTTTTTTATTTCAGGAGCAGCTGCCTAGTCAGTTTATTATGTAATATTATGTGATACTATACATACGCTATAAATATATTATTATTTATATTATTATTTATTATACTCATACTAAATTATTTATAATTCATCTCTAATTACCTGTAAAGAGGGATTTGTTTCCTCTTTGATTTTATTTTGTAAAATACGTTTACTTTTTTTTGCATTTTGTATGTCATCTTCTACACTATCATCTTGTATGTCATCTTGTATGTCATCTTCTACACTATCATCTTGTATGTCATCTTGTATGCCATTTTGTATGCCATCGTCTATAATATACTGTATGTCATCTTGTATGCCATCTTGTATGCTGTATTGCATATTATTTTGTATACTATTTATGTCATCCAAAATAGAAGTTTCCAATGCTTCTCTGTTAGAATCTACTGTAGATAATAATATAGTGGTTGCTATAGGCGCTGCTGTATGCGCTATAGATGTTATAGATGTTATAGACGATGCAGACCCACTCTTGGAAGAGAGCCGGTAAAGCAGAGAAAACAAAGGAAAAACAGAATTTCTAAGAAAAAAATAAAAAATAGAAAACAAAGGATAACCGATTCTTCTCCAGAGAATCCAAATAAAAACAGTTGCAAGAAAAGACAAAGAAAACATCATTAGCCGTAAATCCTTTTTATCAGATTTTGCAAGAAATTTTATAGCATTTTTTGCCTTTGTAAGCCTATCTTCGGTATCTAAATAACCAGATCCAACCATTGATAATGTTTCAGATGATTCTCTCAGTGTAGAAACTAAAGCATTTGCTCTTTCACTTGTTGTTGCTGCAAGTGTTAATGTATCATGCAGTGCAAATGTTGCTCCTTCAGCTCTATTTAAAATTCTTTCTTCATTTATGTTTGATCCATATGGTTTACTAGTATTTTCAATATTAATTTTATTGTCACTGATATTATTATTACCGTCTTTAAGTGAAAATAACACACTCCGTAAATCATCTATTGATAGGTCTTTTTCAGTGGTTGTTGTTTTAGAGCTTATATCAGCATTTACATCATTTACACCATTTACACCATTTACACCAGTTACATCATTTACATCATTTACAGCATTTACAGCATTTACAGCATTTACACTATTAATGCAACCACCTGAATCATACACTATAGAATCACAGATAGAGGAAATTTCAGTATAATTAATAGAAGCATTATATAGTTCTAATTTGAATTTCCTTAGTAACATATGAGCTTTTTCGCATTCTTCAAACAGGGAAATAATTTGCATTTTCATATCATTTTCATCCAAAGTTATAGTTTGTGTTTTGGCTGTATCCATAATATCGTTAGTATTAGACACAATTTCTATTTTGCAAAATCGATATTTCTGCAAAGAAGATAATAACGGAGACAATGTCCACATGTAGGAAATTTCGTTAAGTATTTCTTCTGAATTTTTGAGTGAGTTTTCGATATTAGGAGACAATTGTTCAAACAATTCGAGTGTGTTTTTGATTGAATTTCTGTCATTTTTATTACTGTTATTTTTATTAATTAGGTTTTTCGATATTTTCCGAATCAAATTGTACACGCTGAAACATGAACTTTGGACATTTTTTTTAGCATACAAAAATTCATTCCGATTCATGCTGCTTGGCCTTATTTTTTATTGTAATGATTGTTTATTTTTTTTTTTTTAAATTTTTCTACTAGATGGGTTTAATAGTATTAAGTTTGTATTTTCTACGTAACTATAGTAAATTGTAAATTGTAAATTGTAAATTATAAATTATTTATTTTATTTACTATTGTTGGTTATTAAGTGGAAGTTTTAAGGTAACCATGCAGTATTCATGGAATTTTATCTAAACGGAAGAAATCCTATTGAAATCCGTAAAATTTGCATGGAAAACTTACTCTATAGCAAGATTCCATTGTATTCTCTTTATGATTGTATGGGTTTTCATGTGGTTTACTGTTTATTATGGTAATATATTATACTACTTATAATATATTGTAGTTTAGCATAACAGTAACTATGGAATATGAGTTAGAGAGTCTATACAAAAGTCTATAATATAGAATCTATAGAATAGACTATATATATAAAGCAAAGATATATGGTAGTAAATTATTATTATTTATACTATTTCATACTATTTTTATATTCCAGCATTTATATTCTAACATTATACGTATTTATATAGTTATTCAAAATTAGCTTGTAGTAAACCTAGCAACGTAATCTACATATACATTTTATTTATTAAAACTACAATTATTATTAAAATTACATTTTATATGTATAAACGTGTCTGTGTACGTATTTCCACTAATAGTATGCCAGATATTATAATATATAGTATTTTATTTTCTCCCTCATCAGTACAGTACACATTGGAGTTCTCATCTACGGTTGGTTGCATATATACATACATAATAACAAACTATAATACATAGTACATAAATAATACATAAATAAACAACACACACATCATTTACTAGTCTTGGCAACCTCACGTAATTGGTCTCGAGTAAGCGAACTTCGAGGGATTTCATCCTTATCCGATCTTGATTTTATAATTTTTTCTTCTTCTTCAGGATTGTCTCTTGGAAGCGGTTTAATCACTTTTGCATCTTCTAATTGTATTCTAAGCAAAGCAACATCCGATTGAAGATTAGCTATATCTTCAGCTATACCTTCTCTTCTTGCTGTTGTTTGTGCTCTAGATCGCAATGATTCTGCAATTATAAGAGATCCTGCAACTGAACTATTTATTTATTAATTAACTGTTAATGTACGGAAAATACCAAATTATTGTACAACTGTTATACATACAATAAAAAGCATTCTGATATAAAATTCGCTCCCTTTATATGAATATAACCATATTACAAAAAAAAAAAAAAATATGCATAGTAGTTAGAAAAGAGGGAGTAATGTTTATGTTTATGTAATAAACCTATATTATTTAATAATAAATGTATAAATATTACTAATAAATATTCAACCATTACTAATAAATTTAATTCTATTACTAACACACTCACAGTCTCAATTGCCTTTGCATCATTAAGAGGTCTCACATTAGCCTCTTTTCCTAATAAACTCATTTTCATTTTAGATTCAGTATTGTGAAGTTTCTGTGCTATATAAATACATGTTTGTCGGAATTTTCCATGTTGTCTGGCTCTTGCTTTTATCGTTGATGCTATTGGTTTTGCCAATGTTCTTATAGTAAGCATCGCAAACTTGGCCAAAACTGCCGACATTTTAACTCTATTATGTATTATTTATTTCTATATATACAAATTTATATTATACAAATATTTATATTATACAAATATTTATATTATACATATATTCATATATTCACTTAATCATATAATTATTATATACGCTCATTGTAACCGGCTAATTATTGCGGTTATAAATTATTATAGCCGAAATGATTAAATAAAACTAGAATACAATGCATTACTTCGTAATACATTGTATTTATTGTATTTAATGTGTAAAATAAGAAGATATAGTTTTTCACAGAATGTTCCGCAGTTACTATAACAACATGCATAACAACCATAATTGGTAATCATTTAGTAACACATTTAGTTTTTTATTTCAACGCGTTGTATTAATTTTTATTTCATTAGCAACCCTAATTTTGTAAATGTTTTTTGTATTTTCTAGAATATAATTATTCTTACGCAGTTAAACCACAAATAAATTATGATTGCC